>DVQM01000353.1:0-18605 GCA_018231645.1 Heliconius ricini | reverse complement strand
CGTTCTCTCTGACTACCCCGCTAGGGACAAAGCGTGAAGCTAAGTTAAGTTAAGTGCACTGGTAAAGACCTCTAGATTGAGCGGAAAGTAGGGAACGGATTGTCTTAACATTAGGTTCCCTCTGTCTACCCTGCTATATGCCGGATACAGTGAGAAGCGAGAAGCATTTTGTATTGTAATCTGAACTACTAATAATTGATAATGTAAAATAGTTAGTAGAAAGAGGCAAATGAATAGTTTACATATTCGTTAAGACGCGTCTTAAATGGCACACATTACTTGACAGTAGAAATAATAACGCTTGAAACTAGCGAGTAAGCATCAAATTTTTAACGCTCGCTGAACACAGCAATGACATCTTGCTAAGTGCCCTCTTGTTTGCTCTACAGATATTTGTACAAATGGCAAATACACAGATTTAATATACAAATAAATAATTATTAAAAAAATATTTTACATACAAATTGAGACATGTTGTGAGTTGAAAATGTTGATTAGATTCTACGAAAATAAACTAGATTTATTAATAAATTTTCAATTTGTGACCTCACTTGTTTGTTCACAAACGATAGTTCCACAAAATAAGTTAATATAAAGGCAAAGTTCAATTTGAGTTAGAAGAGCTATATAAAATGTTTCTCAGGTAAACACAGATAAAGGCCGCAAGTTATTTCCGCTCACTCCGCTGGATGTTCCGCTTACAATAAAACTGCATATACCGATATCGTTCCGCGTTCCGTCTCCTCTCCGGGGATCCCCGCAATAACGCTCAATTTTAGTGAAAACAACCATAACTCAAAGCAGTGCACTCTGTCGTTTGTGTTCCTTTCTTCCTAGCAATTTCTATTACCATATAGACGCGCTACTTTTCAATTCTTTTCCATTAAACTTGCCGCATCGCCGTGCGTTCCGCTGCCGACTACGTCTTTTCTAAAAATACATTTATAAGACGCTCTTTACTCGACCGCTGCAGTCCCCTGCGACTGACATTCTATTGCGAATTTCAAAGTATATTTTCACATGAGGAAAAGTGCCTCCGGTCAATGAAGCTTCCGGTCCTCGCCGGATGCTGCTATTCATCCTTTGCAAGCTTCCTGCTTCAAAATTAAACAGTTGGTAATTGTGTTCTAAGTAAATAATTAGATTTTCATTATAATATTTTAATTATATCTTTTAATTAGATTTAAAAATTATTTATACATTTTACAGTTGCTACTCCCTTATGGTGCAATATGTATGTATGAAAGACCTCCCAATTTGTCATAACAACTAAATACCATAACCAAAACACTATCCGACAATGTATATTGCTTTGTGTTTGACAAAACCGGCTGGGCATTCTCCTGCGAATAAAGACATCTTCATTGGTAGCCGTCGGGAATTATTTGTTGTGTTTAACAAATAAATAAGATGGATTTTATATCACAATAGATCGCTGTCGTGTCCCAAAACCGAACTTAACACAGGGATGCTGACAAAAATGAGTTTATTGAACGAGAGATGGGCTCGCGAGATAAATACTGGGAGCGTATTATTACCCCTTTCAGTCAATTCCTGCGAGACAAGTTTGAAAAAAATATCAAGTGCATACATAAAAGAGCCAGCTGTCTATCCATGAATTATTCCCATTCTTTAAATTTAAGTATAATATATACTATTAGAATTTAGAGTAACAGTGAGGCAAACCGTATATGGTAGATATTTACTATACTCTTTTTGATATTCATAATAACGTTGTGTTATCATTTTCGATAATTAGTATATCGGCACACTTTTCTTTGTCAATAATATATGTCAAGTCGCAATCCAATAATTTACAACTCCCGTGTTTGGCAACTGTTTAAAATAAAAAAATAAAAAATTGCTATTTGAAACCATTAAATAACCATTAAATAATTAGGTACATTATTTAATAATGGTTTCAAATAGCAAAGAACTTAAAGACATAAATAATAAAAATAATTAATATCAGGAATGACGCCGATTGTAGCGCAGACGTAAATGCTGCAAGTTGTGGGTTTAATTCCCACCTGAGAAAATGAATTATTTAATATTTTCATTTTCTGGCACTAGTAATAAGGTAAAGGGCGGCGTTGAGTTCTGTGACTCAACGCGACAACAGACAATGCCTTCAGAATTAGTCGAAAAGTGGGGAGAGGAAGTTTTTTAATTGGAAAACGGAGTGTCAAAATTAGCTACCCAGGTTCCCTCTACCTATTCTGCTATGTGTACAAAATAACGCGAAACTAAAAAACAAATAAATGATATATGCGTGGTCAATGCAATTTCTGCTTAGCAATGAATATTGTAAAAATATTACTAAAATAATAAACAGTAGATATGCAAGTAATTTTAATAATACATTAATTCTATTTATATAATGCAGAGGCAACTGGCAAGTTCGAACGCGATCAAACTCACGATCCTTGCCCGTGATCAGAACTTATCGTAGTACAATATGTATTAACATAAAAGATTTACCGTACGACAACTCTTTTACTTTACGTGGTATCTGAATTTGTTTGTTCACAAAATTGCATACATTGTACATGCATACATTTGTTCCTACACGCGACCGGCATGGATTGCCATTGTTTTTGTTGCTCCGAAAAATAATCATTTAAATTTTAAACATTAATTAAATCTACAAATATTTTTTTCTTGTGGCAATGAGGCAGAAACGTCCCACTGTACGCGCGATAGATTATGTCCCTCAAAATATTTAAAGTTTTATGTCTTCGCTCTGGTGTCAAGGCAAAGTGCGGCGTTTACTGGCGTCACTTATCACTCAATGCTTCCAGAATCCGGCAGAAAATGGTTAGCGAAGTGTCTTATCACTAAGCTCCCTCTGCCTATCTCGTCCATGCGAAATACAGCGTGAAGCTAAAAAAACTTTAGTAATAAATCCACGATTAATTATTAACAAATACATAACTCTACAACAAAAAAAGGTAACCCATCCAAAAGCAATCAATAAAACGCCAAAACCGACATTCAATATTTTCATACTTCCCATTATATCAATTTCGCACCTCTGATAAATAATAATTATACAAAACGTAAATTTAAATAAAAAGAATCATATCAATATTTCATAAGATCAATTAGCGGGGTGCGCGATAATGGCGTACGACGTAAGTAGGCTCGCGAGGGCCGGCGGAGGCACGCGTCATTTGCCGCCCGTCCGCCGCGATCAAGTCCCGCTCGCTGACACGGTTACTTTTATAGTGTAGCTAAAATTAAATAGATTTTTTTTAGAATATAGTTTATCTTTAAAAAAAATTAAAATTTGAGATTAAAACAGGTCAAGATAACTAATTAATTATATTTATAATGAAATTTATCGCAGATGTCAAGATGTTATGTATTTATTTATTTTTTATGCATATATTTTATTTACTTTTGTAACATTTTTTTTAAATAGTTTTACGCTGTATCCTGCACAAAACAGGCAGAGGGGAAGCTGGGAACCTAATGTTAACAAACTGTTCCCATTAAAACATTGCATGTTGGGTGGCGGAACTCAACGTTCTCTACTTTCGTTACTAGAACGCTCAAGTTAAAATATTATATATTTAAATTTCTCTTGTGGAAATCGAACCCATATACTGTCACCCCTGCGCCACGAATGGCTTTAATTTCTAACTATGATCAAAAAGAATTCATATAAAATATACGTCAAAAATCTTATTAAAATGCATTTCAACCTTCAACAGCGATGCTTGATTGTATTCGGCGCTACAGTCTCCCGCGTCGTATAAATAACTTGAAAGTATGTCGGACATTTCATTTTGTTTTTTTTTTATATTCAAGGACATATTGTATTAGAAAAAGGATGAGCCGTAATAGCGCCGCGTCATCTACTTTAGAAATGCACCTCCTGGCGGGGCGTCACCCTTAGCGTGAAAGAAATGAATTTTATTACGACACATTGTCCATAAAAAAGTAAATATTAATAAATTAAAAAAAAGACGCTCACGTTTCGGTCTCTCAAATATGTTTATTCAAATAAGTCGCAATCAACCCGACCGTAAAAACACGCAGAGGGTTGAAGGGCCAGCAGTTTTATTAATATTAAACGAACGCGTCAGTTGACACAAATAAGCGAAAGCAGTAACTCGTAAATTTGTATATTTCTCTCGTAATTTAATATTTGATAAGCAAGATAAGAATTAAAAAATCAACACTGACCAAACCAACCGTTAGTAAACGTAAAGAAAAATAGAATAAATAAATTATATCAATGGCAGCTATAAACGATTCAGTGTGAGAAGCAATCAAACGTGGCTTGGTTGAAGTTGCGTTTCGCCAATATTATTATCGCTATGAAACAATAGCTAATAGCTGGTTTGAGCACGCGAAGTCATTTCATGTTGGTTGAAATAATGCCGCAGTTAAAGTTCCGTCAACCTCATTCAAAAAGAGGTGACCGGTGATAAAAAGTGTTTGTATAAAAAAAAATATGCAATACATTTCGTTAGGTATCTGCTAGTGCAATATCGTGGTACATAAATTGCTCTCTGAGTTAAGCTTTTTGGTGCAATTTCATGTAATTCATTGCCCAGTTTTTTAAACGCAATACACAAACCGAGAATCTCAACTACCAAAGTGCGGTGACCGTTAAGAACATAATTTTCATTGTTAGCGACATTCTCCTTTAACTGCTACCATTCCAACGGATACTCGGCCTCGACGACTAAAGCACTTAATTAAGGGCAATTTATATTAACAGGTCCAGTACCCGGGAAACTAAATAATTATCAACGATAAACGTGTTTGGGTATGTAAAAGTAAACATCGTGTTATGAGAATTTTGTAGCTTTAAAACGGCCACACAAATTAAATTGCACCGAAATAAAATATAACCTATATGGAGTGAACATATGTAGAGCAAGTTTCAACCCGTTTCCAACATCTCTCACCCAATTTAATGGAGGCCGGGTGCAATGTTGTCGTTGGTAGATAACTATCTAATAAAAAGTTTCCCGACATCGTAGTAACTTCAACGAACAACTAATGTGAGCTATTCGAGTGTCTCTCTAGTGGCACTTATACGAGTGAGTCGACGGGAATGGAATGTCCACTATGGACCACATTACAAAACCAAACAACAATGGAAATTAAATTTCAAATGTCGTTATTACAATAATTAGAATTGAATCAACTATTATTCTATTTGTCAATAAATCGTACGTGGTTAACAAATTGATTTGTTTTTTATCGGTATAAATATGTAAGATATATTCGTACATATAGGATGCTTTAGTTATATTAATAAGTGTGAGGTGTTTCACCTCGGCGCGGAGTGCGCGGGCGTCGGAGTCCCGCTGTGCACAGTGCCTCAGGAATCTGCAGTTTAATTTATCGCAAACAATCGCATTACCATAACACTAACGTAATGCGGCCGAATCCATGTATCCGCCTTAAATGGTTTTTCGAGTCCTTTGTTGTCCAAATTTATGAACACTGTATATACCGTTTCGTTTTACCAGTATTATTTGTTTCAATGTGTAAAACAAGATAATGAAGCATTTTTACACAAACATTTGGCCCTGTGTGTTCGGTAGAAAGTCTAAAAGGTACTGTGATCATTGTAATTTATCCGTATTAGGTTCCATCAAAGACTCGATTTAGAAATGATTTTGAACTTGGAGATGATATTTAGAAATCAGGAAATGATATATTTATTTTTTTCATTTTCTAGTTCTGGTAAATGAGGCGCGGCAATGAGTTCTGCCACTCAACACGCAATGCTTCCAGAATTCGGCGCAAGAAGGTAACGGTAACGGAGTGTCTTAACACTAGGTTCCCAGGGTTCACCCGTCTGTTGTCTGCTGTTGTTTGCGAGATACAGCCTAAAAAATTATATATACTACCATGTATTTTTACCTACCTTACCTTTTTATTATATATACTACCATGTACTATTTTATCATATGTATGCAATCTTCTAAAAGGCTTTATAGAAATAGAAAAAGAAAATTTATATTTATAGAAAAATAAACCGTATCTTATGTTACCTATAATGGCCTACTTTTCATAAATATTAAAGCAAGAGACCATCATTTTAATGTATTATTCAAATCAAGCCTCAACAAAGGGCTCCCATAGTTGAGTATAGCTGAGGTCGAGTTTCAAAGCAAGTATCATAGCCCATAAGTAACACAATACTCTTTACTGGGAGTGGTTGAACAAAATCTATATGGCTAATTGTATAAAATAACCCGTTTAACATATTTTATAAAGACCTTTCTAAGCTATTCTGATTCAACAAATATAAGGGATAATGATGAAAGGGTTATAATATTTAATTACTACATTGAAAATCATAAGATTATTACTTAAAAAAAATACAATACAAATTTTATAAAATAAAATAAACCCTTTATTCGATCGATAAACCTCATAAAAAAGACAAACCGTTCTACACTTTCAAGGAAACATTAACGCAAAAAAAACAACTATAAGAACTACAACTTTTCATTCAATGGTACAAACATGTGAATAAATATTACAACATAATATTACATCGCCCCCCGTTACTAGGTAACGCCAATTGTAATATTTTGACCGCTAACAACCGTGCTTACTTCATTATGTAGGGATTAATATTTTTACTCCGACATCATTGTTGAACGTGAAATCGGGTACGAAATATGCTTACAATAACACATGGCTACAAAGAATAACACCATTCAATATTGAGTCCTGATTGACGCGAGATCCTAGTAACGTGAATATTAGTTGGTTTCCATTTATATTATGGTTTTTTTTTTGAGCGTTGCTTTTATTGCTGTATTGTTAAGCTTCTGTCAGCCGCAGCGATACAAGAAACTTCTAATTGAATAACACAATGAACAACTTTTTAACACTTAATGTTAATTTTTTTACTCGATTAATTATTATTACAAACTTAAATAAAATTGTTAAAGCGGACGGAATACGCTCGTTATGTCGTAACAACATAGAAAACAAGAGGTCAGTCGTACTGCAGAGGCACATGCATGCGACAGGTTCAATTTCCACGCGAGGAAATTTAACATGCAATGCCTCTGGAATTTGTTAGAAAATAGGAAACAAAAGTGCCCTAATTAGATCAGAGAGATACAGCCTAAAACTAAAAAATATAAAATAGTTGACACTGCAGTAAAGTAAATTATTTCGCAGGGTAACTTAAATTATCGGGCCCAGGCCGCCATAAAATACCAACACTGAAAATTTTATAAGAAACGAATATGTTGCCATATTTTATTAAAGCAAAGTTAGTATTCGGGCATAAAAGTATTAAATTAATCTTTAACGGTGTGCGTCTTTTGTACAAATATTTATACGGTTGTTCGATAAGCGCGTCTATTGGCCACGATGCGTCTTAGAAAATTTGCTTCTAAAGCAAATAGTACAGTGCAAACAAATATTATTGATTACTTTTAGGTCCTCCGTTTACAAAGGTATTATAAATTAAACGAATAGCTCTAGTCCTGGGGTTTCCAATTTTTCTTGATCAAGGACACCTTTTTTATTATTCTTGGTAGCAGGGACCACTATGTAAATATAATAAAAAATTGCTGTGGTAAACTTTGTGTTATATATTATGAGAAACTTCTATAATTCAATGTCAAAATCGTGTGTCTGTATACGCGACGGTTTTGGGTTCGCAATATATCGTTCGCGGATCATATTTAGGCCTCTGTGGACCTTTGGTGGTCCGTGGACCACTGGTTGGGAACCACTGCTCTAGTTTAAAATACAAGAGAATAACATTATATTGGCGTCTACTAGGTGGTGCAGCTAGAGTGTGACTGTAAAGCAACAGGCTGTGGGTTCGATTTCCTCTCGCGGATATGAATTTTTTTTTGTCATTTTTTAAGTTTAAGTTCCGCCACTAAAAACGCAATGCCACCAGAATTCGGCAGAAAGTGGGAAGCGGAGTGTGTTGACACTAGACTCCCCCGCCTACCTTGCTAAATATGTTAAAGATGACGCATGAGGCTCAAAAAAACATTATATAACAATATAAATCAGAGCAATAATATTCTTGTTAAAAGCTCTACAACTGCATTGCAACGTCATTACTAATTACAGCCCAGCACAAGATAAGATATTGAAAGAATTTAATCAACAACAATAGCAGTTCGTATCGCAATATATCAGGACACTCATTGACAGAACAAATTAGAAGAGTATCGATTGAAATTTCTAAGATGCCTGTAACATTTTTCTTGGCGGTATCACGTACCGCCCGACGGGGGATGCCTCGAATCTTTGTACGAAATTCTACACAATAACGTTCTTCCGTTTATAATTGTACCGCGAATGCTGTATCAGTTGGTACGTGACGCACAATCGGAATGCCCGATAACAGTGGATAACAAATTATACAAAATTGTACAAGGAATTCCTATTTTATTGAGGCGTCGTGTTTATCACCGTGGAAATTCCTGTTTTGAATATACAAAAATATGATCATGAAATATGCAAATGAATATACATTTATTATGTCTATTTAGAGAAAGTATGCTTTATTGAGATCAGGAAAGTTAATTATCAAACTATTTTTTAGATATAATTACCTTATTGATTTTTAAGAAAGATTTTGACAAAACTGAGACGTTAAGCGGCAAGTAAAATTTTAAGTATCATTTTAAATTTTTAGTTATAAAAAAAACTTACATAGAAAAAAAAACATGTAAATATATTAGGCATATACAATTAAACCGAAGCACGTACACGACCATAAGTCACATCCACAATAAAAATATTGTTCATAATATAATAAAGAGTTGAAACAAAAAATCCAATCGTATGCCGATTACTATTAGATGTCTTTAGTGAACAAGCCGTTCAATCAATCATACGTCATTAGTCAGCGCCTACGATCGCCATTCAACGTAGACAATGCGAATAGTACCGACGACTCGTCAAAGAAAATTGCCAGAGTCAGTTACGTGGTATAATATTGACAGGTTACAGTTATTATTTCTTAATTTTTGTATATAGATAGACGCTTATGGATACAATTATAATGTTTTTTTTACTTGCGGTTTACGTAAACTTAATACTTCAATATTTGATCCAAAGTTACTAACAATGTATTCGTGTAAAATATTAAAACCATTAATTAAAACTATTCTTACAGAAAATTGCACAAAAAAATACAAAATAAAAAATATAAATACTAAGAAATAATCAGCAAGCTCCATAACTTTTGACATTGAATAGTGTTCAATTAGCAGATGCCGTACATCGTGAGGTACACCGAGCAGATGCGGCCGATTGTTGGTGAATAACAAAGTGAGCCGGGACCGCGACAGTTTCTAATTGTGCTGCGACGGTGCGTAATCCAACCGGTCCTATTGGCTGGCACGTTGCAACCCTGGCTATGAATATCAAGGAATAATGGCAAGGCATGGAGATGTAATGTTTAATTTACGCTATTTACCTATACTAAGAATTTACGGGAAAAAAGTCAATAAAACAAATATTCGTCTAAAATAACTTTTATTCTATATTGTTTCAAAATTGAAAATCAGATAAATTATTTTTAGCGACAATTCGATATACGTTAACCTTTCCTTGTATTGTCTTTCATTTCAAATTGTAAACTTGAATTTTGTGAATGCCACAAGCCTATTTAATTTAATTGGGTATATATTTTCAAATGCAATAAAAATTATTTGCCTACTCTTTTCATCCCTTACTCCACCGACACCCTGTAGGTTGCCAGGTGTCGGGGCACTCGAATAAGCTCGAGTTGACTCTCGCGCGCCAAATTGGCCGTGTTGCGATCTGATGCACTACTATGGGTTCTCTAGTCGCTTGGAAAATCATTTCGACTTAACGCTTTATGCTCAATCACTTTTTATACAATGAAAACAGTTTTGAAGATTGTTTAGAATAAAACAGCACCTTACCTTATTTGTTGAAACTATAGTCAGCTTAGAGTGTAAACCTGCTAATAGCCTATTAAGAAAATTATCATTAGAGATAAACAACGTTTTTAAAAAAACTGTGATTATTATTATATGTATTATCAAAAGGTTTTTACAATTTAGAAAATTTATTTAAATTCTCTACTATGTAAAATAAACTAAAGAATAACTTCGTATTTTTTATACACTTCCGAATGATATAAAAATATATATAATGTACAAATTAAAAATGGATTAAGCAGGTTAACATTCTAAGATGACCTCTATTAATTTTGTGTAAGAACTCGAAATGTTCATTACCTGCAACAAAAAAAATACTTTATTGAATAATTTATAAAATCTTAATATTACTCGATAGTATTTTTTTACGTTAGTCATTTCATATACAAAGTTTCTTTGGCAGGATGTTAATTAGAAATTTGCGTGGGAATTTATTAATAGGTCGGCCATGTATCCGATTAGATAACAAACTAGTTCATTACTTGCCTCGGATAAAGGTTCGAACGTGAACCAAGTACTATCCGGCCTCGGCGCCTTTGTTTAAGGATCGAAATCGTAGTTTTAGTTTATCCAGGATCCCAGCAATGTAGGCATGATGAAGCAGTAGCAAACAATGCAAGGCTTCGTTCGGGGGCGGGTTTGACGTGCGGTTGAGGAATGATCAGCCGTGTGGAAATGACGACTTAATGGCTTATACATGTCGGCCGACATCGAGATAAGTGTCACCCGCGTATCGGCCCTGTCGCCGGAGAGGAACCAAAATTACAAAAATTAATAACATAATGAAAATCAACTACGGAATCGGTTTACGCTTGATGAACTCACGCGACAGTACAAAATAAGAAATGACTCATTATCTATCAGTTGTTGCATATTTTATATATGTGATGTAGTTTTATATGAAATATTAGACACTAATTGTCACACTGACTCATTGTACAAAGCAATTATTTAAAAATATTTTTCTGTCTTTAATAGTAGTAAAAAGAATATTAATTATTTCGACCAATTGTCAAATATCTGTCAACTTCACCTTCAATTTCGTAAAGTAAATTATGCTTAGTATTTAATTTATTTTTACCTATGTATTTTTTAACTTCAATAGTAATTTTATATTCATATAAAACTAATAAGTTACAAATCATGCAAAACCAAAACAAAATAGTAAAAGTGATCTACAGGTAAGTAGGTGTGAACATAATTTCCGCATCGTACGAGAAACAGTAAGTCATTGTTGAACCGCTGAGAATTCGTGTATGAATCAAGAAGGCAAGTGACCCATATCACACGGGCCCACGCACCGTCATACCATACGGACAGTTGCGTGACGACTTGGAGCATCGAAAATTGAATACAGACAGTCTATAACAGCCATCTAACATACGTTAAACAGCCTACAATAGCCCACGATTTACCGGCAATCTATTCTTTTATAAAATACAAGCAACGCCTATCCACTTACGACAAAAAGTCAAAAGATCACCCGCTGGTCTTTTGTGGTGTCACAACTTGGTCGAAAAAACGATTCACGGCTCCCCGTGATATATGGACTCAAGCTGTACACCTCAATTCCAGTTATACCGTCTGCTATGTATGCTTAATAGGAAAGATATTTTAAAATCTTTTGCCAGCCCTTAAATAACATTAATCATGATTAATGTTCAAGTCTACTTATTATTAATTTATTCATATTGCAGCTATTAGCTTTATAATATAAGAAAATTATAACAGATCAGTTATTAAGCATTTTATTTATTTATTATTGATATATCTATTGAGGTTGACAATAGTCATGGCGCAGGAGCACTATATGTGGCTGTAAAACCGACTTGTTGTGGATTCGATAACCATTCCAGGAGATGAAATAATTACTTAAATTTATATTTACATTTCTTCGCTCTAGTGTAGAGGCAAAGCGCGGCGCTGAGTTCTGCCACTCATCACGCAATATGAGTACCTCCAGAATTCGGCAGAATGTGGGGAACGGAGAGTTTAACGGAACTAGGAACGGACACTAGGTTCCCTCTGCCTACGCTACTGTGTGAGGGATACAGCGTGAAGCTGTAATTGTATCTATCTATATAAATACGTAGAAATGATTATAATATAAATGTACCAATATTATAATTTATTTTATTTTATATATTTATAATTTATTTATAATAATTAAACAAGTATATATTTTTTACATGTTTATAAAGTTGACTTTGAGATTATTTCTTATATGATCAACTAACTATGTGAAATGTAATTTGATATAAATCCGAGTGGCAATTAGTTTAACAAAATGTTTTCAGCAAATTGGTACCTTCCCAAAGCATACTGTTTAGATGTTTAATTTGATTACGGGTTAGAAGTAGAGCGATGAGAAATTATATTAAAACCGTTTAAGTTAAATAAAGGGCGAGGCAGATTCTCAGAAAGTGCAATTATTTTTTTTAGACAAATAACAAAATGTTTGATGGTTTATTTGATTGGATAAAAAATATTATTTATGCATAAGTCCAAGTCTATATGCACTTATATCTAAATTGATACTTGCATATAAGTTATTTATTCTTATTAACAATTAGAATTACGCTCATACTTAGTAGAAAATTTAATGAATGTAAACTAATATATTTTTTTATTTAATTAAGATATAACAGCATCTAATGTTGAAATATTCGCAATATTATATAAGCGCGCTGCTTTTAGGAATACAAGCGGCGACCTCGGCAATGGTCTAGCGCACTACCTGGGCAGCTGTCTCAAGCCCCCACTCAGTATTGAGAGCTTACCCTGCAACCATCTCTGTCCCGCTCACACGTAAGCATCAAACGTATTGAGCGTCATAAAAAGCGGTTCCATTTACCAGTGTAGAGTGTATTTGCGTAGATGTGTGCGTCGAATGTACTTTTCTGTTACGAAGCTTCGTAAAGTATTAGAGCTAAAGGTAAAGCTCTACAGGAGGCGGTTAGAACGTTTTAGCCCCGGGCGTCGATTTACCTGTTGGAACGCGTGAACCGGCACGGCCTTGTGCGCGAGCGCAGCGCAGGTTTGACTCTGAGTTAGTTCCACCCCAGACTCCGGCGCGAGCGAACGCGTTACGATCCTCGCGTCGAGCTGCAAACACGATCTTGTGCAATTAATGCTTACGCGGAATAAGAGTTGAGTGGCCGACTGAACGCGTGCGCTCTTTAAGGTTTACTAAGGAGATAATGCTATTACGTGCAAATATAGTGTTCAATTATAAATAAAACTATGCAAAAGTTATAGTGAAGTTAAGTGAAAGGAAAACGATGTGTTCTATGTGGCTTACGAGCGCTTTAATAGCGCTTAGCACTGTTCTACCAGTGTGGAGCGCGTCTTTGTCGGCAACGACGGGAACGCGATATCAAGCTCCCGATGAATGCCGTTGGAATAATGACGACGAAGAATCTGGAGTAACCTTACAGTGTCGGTTAAGGACTATAAATAGTGAATTAGAAAATACAAATTTTAGTGCTATTCAACCACATCTTACTGTGCGACTTCGACTCGAATGTAGCGATGCTCTTTTCTTTCAAAGCTCTCTTGCACCGGGAAGTTTTCGTCAACTTGTAGAATTGAGAGAACTTACAATTGAATATTGCAAAATTGGAAATCTGTCAGACGGTGCTTTTACAGGTCTCCGAGAACTTAGGAACTTGACTATAAGAACTCACAACACCGATTGGTCTACGATGTCATTAGAAGTTACACCTACTGCGTTTTCAAGGGATGTGCAAAATCTTGAACGCCTTGATCTTAGTGAAAATAATATGTTAGCTTTTCCTGAAGGAGCTCTATGTTCCTTACGAAATTTAGGATATCTAAATATGACAGGCAATAGAATGAGAGATGTTACACATTTTCAATTTTCATCAGCTCATCGACATCCGACAGAAAAATGTGGCGATAATTTATTAATTTTGGATTTGTCTAGAAATCTTATCGACACTATACCACCAGGTCTCCTCTCAGGCTTAAGACGGTTACAAAAGTTATATTTACAAGGAAATGGATTGAATTCAGTAGCCGATAGAGCCTTAGAGGGTCTCATATCATTGACAACCGTTAGATTCTCTGATAATCAACTAACAAGCTTACCACCTGAGCTATTTAGTGACACTAAAGAGTTAAAGGAAATATATTTCAACAACAATACAATTACTGTTTTAGCTCCGGGTTTATTTAGTGATTTAGTGCAATTACTTGTATTGGACTTATCTTACAATGAATTGACATCTGACTGGATCAATACGTCAACATTTTATGGACTAAAACGCCTCATGTTTTTGGATTTCTCTCACAATAGAGTTTCTAAGCTTGAGATAGCGTTGTTTAGAGATTTAAATAGTTTGCAAATATTAAAAATGCAAGATAATTATATTGAACACATACCAGAAAATGTTTTTAGTTCTCTTGGAAATTTACACACTTTGATATTATCTAATAATAGACTTACACATATTGAAAGCTTTGCATTCATAGGACTCCCAGGTCTATCGGTTTTATCCATTGACAGTAATCTTATCTCAAAATTACATCCGCATGCTTTACGTAACTGCACTTCATTACAAGATCTACATTTAAATGGAAATAGATTAGATGAGGTGCCTATAGCTTTGAGAGAAATACCACAGTTAAAATCTCTTGACTTGGGAGAAAATCTATTAGTCAGCATTGAAAATGCTTCTTTTATGGCAATGCAACAGATGTACGGTTTGAGATTAACAGAAAATAATATTGGAAATATCAGCAAAGGGGTTTTTGATAAGATGAAATCTTTAAAAATTTTAAATTTATCAAGAAATAAGATTCATAAAATTGAAGCTGGTGCTTTTGACGGAAATATAAATTTACAAGCAATTCGATTGGACGGTAATTACTTGGCCGATATTGATGGACTTTTTGCCAAGTTACCAAATTTAGTATGGCTGAACATTTCCGATAATCGTTTAAAACTGTTCGATTACGCTATGATTCCAACTGGATTACAATGGCTGGACATTCACGCTAACAGAATTGCTGAACTTGGGAATTACTTTGAAATTGAATCGCAGTTGTCGCTTAGCACTTTCGACGCTAGCTCTAATAGGCTAACAGAAATAACGGGAAGCGCTATACCAAACTCCGTGGAAATGTTATATTTGAATGATAATTTAATATCAAAAGTACAATCTTATACTTTCTTTAAAAAACCAAATCTAACAAGAGTTGATCTGTATGGTAATAAAATAACTAGCTTAGACCCCAACTCTCTAAGAATATCCGCCGTTCCACAAGACAAATCAGTGCCTGAGTTTTTCATAGGGGGTAATCCTTTAGAATGCGATTGCACAATGGAATGGTTACAAAAAATAAATACTGGAAATCGAGCTAGAACCCAACCTAAGCTAATGGACTTGGATAGTATATATTGCAAATTACTTTACAATCGAGGCAACGCTTATGTGCCTTTAGTAGAAGCCGCACCCCATCAGTTTTTGTGCAAGTACGAGTTTCATTGCTTTGCACTTTGTCACTGTTGTGATTTCGACGCATGCGATTGTAAAATGACATGCCCTAATAATTGTACTTGTTACCATGACCAATCTTGGTCGGCAAATGTCGTAGAGTGCTCTAACGCTGGATATATTAACTCATTACCCGAAAGAATACCTATGGAAGCTACACAGTTGTATTTAGATGGTAATGACATAAAAATGCTCCCAAGTCACGCCTTCATAGGAAGAAGAAGATTAAAAATATTATATTTGAACTCATCCAACATAGAAACCATTCATAACAGAACATTTAATGGTTTGAAAGAGTTAGAAGTGTTGCACCTTGATCATAACAATTTAATAACAATAGAAGGACAGGAATTTAACGGTTTAGATAATTTACGTGAATTATATGTAAATAATAACAAAATAAAAACAATCGGTAAGGAAATGTTTAATCATATGCCAAGGTTGAAAATATTACATCTTCATCACAACGCGTTAGTGACATTATCAATATGGCAAATTAATCCTGCTGTAACTGCAATTACTTTATCATATAATCCTTGGTCATGTGATTGTGAATTCACTGAAATGTTTCGAGAGTGGACAAAGCGTGTGAATACAGTGACGGATGCATCTTTTATAAAATGTGTATATTCCAAAAACAATGCTACCGATATAGCTATTTACAATGAAAGTATGTTTGAAGACTCAAGATATGGCTTTAAAATAATTGAAGAAAACGGAACAATATGTACCGGATTACCAAGTATAAATAACAGTATAAACGGAAATTTAACCTCTACGAAAACTGTTATTAACGATGAAGAAACTAATTACGTTTTTGTCATTATTGTCACACTCATTGCATTCATTGTATTGGTTTTTATACCAATAATAATGTGCAAATATGGCCATGATA
The DNA here is from genome assembly GCA_018231645.1 of Heliconius ricini. Classification (NCBI taxonomy): domain Eukaryota; kingdom Metazoa; phylum Arthropoda; class Insecta; order Lepidoptera; family Nymphalidae; genus Heliconius; species Heliconius ricini. The sequence goes on along the minus strand of DVQM01000353.1, from coordinate 2,262 downwards.
TTAGAGTGCGAATTTATGCGTGGTGCGGCGTTAAGTTGTGTTCTAAAGAAGACGAAGACCATGATGAGCGTGAAAAGCTATATGACGTCTTCGTAAGTTATAGCTCCAAAGACGAGCAATGGGTCACCGACGCCCTTGCGCCCGTTTTAGAAGATGCGAATCCTCCATACAAACTTTATTTACACTATCGGGATCTTCCTGTTGGTGGATATGTAACAGATAACATAACAAAAGCAATGGAATCTTCGCGACGTACAATAATGGTGCTTAGTGAGAATTTCATCAAGTCTGAGTGGTCAGGTTTAGAATTACAAGTGTTAAGAGACAGACGTAAGAAATTAATAGTGATATTACTAGGTGAAGTGCCTCAAAAAGAACTAAATCCGGAAGTAAAATTATACTTAAAAGCAAATAAATATTTGTGTTCTAGTGATAAACTTTTCTGGGAAAAACTAAAATACGCTCTGCCTAAAGTTTACGAAAAACCAAGAAATCGTGGAATGCCAAGTCCAAGGGGAGATTCTGTCCCAATGCATAGAAATCACCACCCTAGAAGTCACTTAGGGGCTCTACCGCCACCGCCAATTCACGGAGCTCACCCTGTATTACCACCCCATCCATCGTTAGGATCCCATCAAATTCCCCCCCGAGGTTCACCTCGAAATCTTTCTGTTCATGTTTAATGTGAAACTTTACTAAGGTGCAGAGACTTTTAGTGAATGTGATGGCTAGTCGGTTATAGTAGGTATTGTATATATTATAATATTCGTTTTAGACTAAGTCTGTAAATTGTAAACCTTATAAATATTAAGCATTTTTCACTTATATTATAGAAATAATGATAAAATAAATGTCAACTTTGCATTGTATTTGTATATTGTGTTGATGAGATTACGAGCTGTGCTTGTAGGGCAAATTATTAATTAAAAATAAGTTAACTTAAAATGGCATTTTTGCCAATATCTGTGATACTTTAGTACTTAGTTAGATAGAACCACTAGATTAAAATGTATATTTTGTAATTTAGTCACAAAAATGAACGTATTTATTGTAAAAATTCAAAAAAGGACTGTGTCAAAAAGTGATAATGAGAATAAATAAGATTTTTAAACATATAATTTCTTTTATTTTTTAATAAAAAAAGCTTAAATAATAAATTATTCAATTGCAGATTTAAATTTCATATAATACCAGTTATCAAATATTTTTAATATTGAAACACCCATTTAAATAGTCAAATGTTGGTTAATATATTTATTTTTGTATGAAATCCAAAATAGATGGAACAAAAGAATAAGATTTAAAATTGCTGATATAAAACTAAAGTTTTTATTTTTTTAAAGTAAACTTTATAATAAAAAAATATCATCAAAGTAATGATTAAGAAATATTAACTTCAGACTTTCATAAAAATTATATCATCAAATTCAAATCATAAGTTTTGATTAAATAAAATTCTATATTCTAGCATAAATTCTAATTCATTCGTTATAAAAATATACTATAATTAAAACCAATAAATAAGAAAGAATAAAGTATCCAGTTATGTAAATTAAACATTTCATCTTTGAAATAATCATATATGCAATATTAACTAAAACATTGCTAGAAATAACAAAATATTCAAAACATTAGCAATGCTAGAGCACCTCCAATTCTCGGTAGTATCCGGTAAAAAATTATCTAGTTAAATAATGGCAACGGCGTTACTATCGAGTTGAGTCGAGAGCCATTTAAAAGAGCGGCTCCCATAGGCGAGCATATTGCATATCAGGTTTTTTATGCTGTAAGGACTCGGCCGTCGACCGAACCTTCAATCTAAGTTAACGAGCGCCCGCAGCCTAAGTATGTGTGAAACAAGTGGATGCGAACAAAAGCTTTGTGCGGTTTCTATTTATTGAAATTGGAATTGATACGATGTTTATAACATGAGAAAATCCAATAAGCCTTGTTAGAGATTAATGGTTAACTTAAATGGATAATACGAGCACTTCGATAATTATTTTCTTATTAGTAGTAGCGAAACATCTTATGAGAAATACATGTTCCACAAAAGAGTTTTCATTTTTGTTGATTACTTAAGATTGTCTTAATAATTAAAAATAATAAATTTAGGTTTTTAAAATAAAATAAAAAGAAAGAAATTCAAAGTTAGCGTGTAATTTAGAATGAAATGACTTAGAATAGTTTTGAATGAATATTGTTAAGATGGGTAATGTAAAAAGATAATATAAGTTTAATGTAAAATGTATATATATATAT
>DVQM01000352.1:0-18647 GCA_018231645.1 Heliconius ricini | reverse complement strand
TATATATATATATATATATATATAATGCTTCCTGTTGTATCCTGATTACAAGAGAGAAGGCAGAGAGAACCTAGTGTTAGCCAGGTTATTCCCCAATTCCCCAATCTTCCCCAATGAGTAGCAGATCTCAATTCAACTTGTTGTGTCTACAAGGACTGGACAAGGAGGATGATTCATTCCCTCATGTGCGAATCAAACCCACAACTGTCACATGTACAGTACAACATACTCTAATCCATTTATTCAATAGCTTCAAATAATATTTTTTTACTTTATCCCTATTAGGAAAACCAGAGAAAATGGGCAGACAAATGCTACAATATCCGCATATGTCTTTTGCCACATTCAATGTCATGAACTAGGGGTTCTCATGCTTTTCTATACATAACTTCAAGTACATCTGCATATCTATTTTGGCTTGCTGCAATTTACATAGTATAATGAAAACATTGCACAACATTCAAATATTACATATGTATAGTTGTTAAGTTATTGGCACATTGAATTACTTTTTAAATCCAAAATAAAATATGCAATATAATGAAAAGATTGGCAAGCTATCCTGACTTTACTCTTGAGTACATAATAGGTACATACAGGCTCGTTTGAGGCCAGTAGTGGTGCTGAAGTATAAAATGTGACTGTAACTGATTTTGGATTCAATACTTAATAGAGGAAATGAAATATATATTTAAATTAATGTTTTCATTTTTTCACTCTGGTGTCAAAGCTAAGTGTGGTGTTGAATTTGGCCATTTCACAGGCAATTTAGTGGAAAATGGGGAATGGAGAGTGGAGACACTGAGTTCCCTCTGCCTACCTTGCTGTGTGTGAGATACAGCATGAAGCTAACTTTTGTGTGATCTTTTTATATAAGGGTTTTTATTATGATTTTAAGGTGGGCACCAGCATTATATTGAGTGATCATGGATTTAATACAAAATATTTTTTAACTTAAATTACCATTGTTTTAATTAAATTAATATTTATATGTATATATATATATTTTTAATTTTTACATAAATCTTAAGAAACAACTATGAATTATATATTGAGCATTTGTAATTATCTAAATACCTTATATTAAATTCAAAAGCAACTATTGATATATAGGGTTTTTCCGTAACTGCATTTTAAGTAACAAATACAGTTACGTACGTTTAAAACAATAATAATAATAAATATTATTGACTACTTTCATATTTCATGAAATAACATAAGGACATAATATTTAATTTACTTTTCTTAATAAATCATAAACTGATTTTTACACACATTACACTTTAAAGAAAATAAAATAAACGACTAACCTTTCCTCTATAAACAATCCAAAATCACATTTGTATCCACCAACAAAAAAGTAAAATAGACGGGAACTTGCAAACACTTACTTTATATATTAGTATTTGACTTTAGATTTTTATAATCGATGAAAATATAAAAAAAATATATAAGCTTCATACAAAATCATAAACAATAAATGACATTTCTCTTTAGTAGCGATGTAAAAACTGTTTCATTTCATTCCTATTTACAGCAATGGCTAAATAAAGTGTTGCCAGATTGGTTTGATATTCCCTTTTATTAAGTATATAATAATTTTTAAATAATATTGTTAAAAGATACGTCAGTAACATTTAAAATTTGTTTAAACTTAATTAAAATTTATTTGTCCTGATATTAATAATAATGGTCTTGAAATCTCTATTCTATATTTAATGTAAAATCTTAATGTTAGCAGTGGTGTTTTTATATAGTTTAATAAATTTTTCCAGCTTTACATTGCATATGGCAGAGTTAGAAGGAAGAACCTAGAGTTCTCAGTTTTCCATATTTCTCACAAATTTGAAACATGTGTTATTCCAAACAGTTATAAAGTAATTAAGTTTTGTTTGTTTTTTATTGAGTCTAATGTGTCAACTAAAGTTGTTGTCACTTATTATATCATTTCATATATATGACATATATATTTGGTTCTGGGAAAAACTATTGCAACGGCAGTTCTGTTGAAACCGAAATCTCAACTTCGCGACAATGACATTGACAGTGACATTAATGACCTAAATAAAATAGAAATCATGATTTTTAATGAAAACGCATCTAAAAATACTGTTTATAACTCTTACGATTAAAAATGTCACTCATCGTAATGATTTCCAAAAAAAACACAATTTAATTAAGGATTGCTTGGCAATGACATATTCAAATGAATGAATCATAAGTATACTATTCATTCACATTCAAAAGTATACTATTCAATGCACTGACAAAAATAAATCGTTTGCGATTTCTTAACTAAATCTAATACTAATTTATTTAATATGAAAAAAATCTTCTTTATTTTTTTCTACTTTTGTATGTTTTGTATCTTATGCTTATTAATAAATAAAATATTTATGGTTAAATATAATAGGTGTGTATTCAATTCTCCTGAGAATAATGTTTACTTTTAATCTCCCTTTGGGGAGTGGGGAGCCCTCATGCTTTTTACGTGACCTTCCTCCAGTAACTTTAATACTGTGATTTCGAAGGCCAACAGAGGTCTCTCCCTACCTCCTTTACTGCATTCTTTTCCACCATAAATCTATTTTGCCATTCTTTCATGATTCATCTGTTCGCAGGGACCAAACCAACTGAGCACATTCGTCTTCACTCTCACCGTGACCCTTGCTAGTACTTGCCATTCTGTGTATATCTTCATTGTGGATTTGGTTAGCAAAGCTCCGCATAACCTACCGAGTGATCGCATTTCCACAACATTCCTCTTTCTTTTACTCTTCTTCTGTAATTCCAACGTTTCGCTGCCGTATAACAGCGTCGGCACCTGGACTGCATTTTGTACAAAACGTTCAACTGTGCTGGTGGCCGTCTCATCAATGCAGCTAAGACACCGTTAACCCTGTTACCGATAGCAATGCGCCTTTCGGCATCCATCTCGTTTATATCTTATCGTATCTTATTTATACATATATATGTATGTATATATCTTATATATACAAGAAATGACAAATTTATGGCTTTAAATATGTTGTATTGTTAGCGTACTCGTCTAAAAGACGGTAGATTTAGGTGAAAAAGATGATAAAAGCAGTGGAAGTGTGTCAATTGGGGGCTATTGCATGTCGGCAACGGCCCCTATTGGAAGAAAACTACTGTGAAGTATTGTTATTAGGCGATACTTATTGCAATTACGTAGTATCCTTCCTTTCCAAATAGTTTAGAAACATATGGACGATGTGTGTTTTTATAGTGTTTTTTTAAAAACTATACTACTACCGCTTCCGATTTCTTAAAGTATATATATTTAAAGCCAGAGCCAGATGCGGTAAAAGAGATGTGATCATTGTGGGTTCTATCGTCACTAGTAAAAAAAAATCTTGAATCAGTCTTAAAATTGGTCGATAGAGAACGGAGTGTTTGACACCCGACCGATCAAGTGTGAGTCGGACTCGCACATGAAGAATTATATTCTATAAAAAATCACGTTTATTATACGTAAGCCCCCTTAAATATTTATTTTATATTGTTTTTTAGTATTTGTTGTCACAGTGGCAAAAAGAAGAAATTCCAACTACAACGGTTACTGCTTGAAATATTATAGTAAGGATTTCTTTGTACTACTACAAAATTTGGGATAGTTCACTTAAAAAGTTTAAAATAATTAAAACATATCTTTAATAACTTTTTTTTTATTTTTTTTGAAACTTTATTTGTACACCACATAGAATATATCATATATTTACAATATAAATAATCTACAAGAGATGACCTTATGGCTAGCAATAGTCGTCTCTGCAAGATAATATTTAGAATGGAAAGAAAGAAAGTATAAGTAAGTATAACTAAAGATAGGTAGGTGATGGAACTACAAAACATATACTGATATAGAAAGGGTTACATATATGGGAATGGTTACATATACAGTATGTTAAACGACTGATACCTAAAATATTTAGCTTCACGCTGTATTCCGCACATAACAGTATAGACAGAGGGAACTTGAGCACCTAGTGTTAAGACACTGTTTTCTATAAAGATATTTCCGTTTCCCACTTTCCACTGAATTCTTGCGTCTTGTTGGTGGAACATAAAGTGGAGAAAATGAAAATATATAAAAATGTAGAAAATATTACAAATATAAAGTACCAACTACTATTAAAAATATTTTTTTTCTAACAGAGTATCATGCTAGTGCCCTCAAGCCCCACGGCCCGCGACCTTATGTAATGTTGTGATGAAAGATATATCGATACGTTTCACTTCCCTACACATAGTAATCAGTGAGTGGTCGTATATTGTGTAGTGGTTACGAATAATTTTGGTTCATTTTATTTTTTGTGGGTAAGTTTACGTATGTTATATACTTTATTTGAATAAATAGTTATAATATTTAAAGTATTTAATTTAAGCTTAAGCTTTAGTTACATTAGTGACATTTTATTTCACTTTAGCATTCCATTATTATGTGTCTCTCCGAATGAATTATAACTTTAGCTTGTAACATATAATGTTAATGCTTTTGGAAAAATTCAGAACAGAGTGTCTTAATAATGGAATCTCCCTACCCATATACGTTAAAAAAGTAAAACATATTTTCATAATGTTAAACTTAGGCATTATCTATTCCTTTTGTGCTACAACGATACAAACAAATCATTATTGAACAACACAATACAAGGTTATTTTACATACACGTTAATTTGAGTAGATGTAGTGTAACGATCAAAACTGCCATTCCTTTAGATTTTACCAGGACAGTCCTGTTTTAATAACATATTTATTCAGAAATTTCGTTAGCCTAATAAGTTACTATTGATTCTTGAAAATATATTTACTAAGTATATTTAATAAGTTTCGCTATTCAACAAGTAATATATCGCAAAATGGGTGAAAATTAGAGATACGAAATCTCTTAACACTAGATTCTGTGCCTAAACTTTTCCGTTGCTAAGTGACTAACAGACAACACACAGCTAAACTACTTACGGAATATAGGGGAGCACTAACAGAGCTTATTGCTTAGAGATTAACGAAATGTGGGCAAATTGGATTTTACATTTTATGCCTGCTCTTCTCAATAGAACTGTCTTCCGAGTCGGTGGTAGTTTGGTGTTCATTCGACGATTCAACAGTGCTTGTAAAAGTTTATTTGAATAAAGAATATTTTTATAAAGAATATTTTCCTAAAGTCCACGTAAATAATATCATGGACAACGACGACGACGACTAGTTCATTACACCTATCAAAAGCTCCATTTGCTGGTTGTACGACGATGAATACAAAGTGTTTCGCTTATTAAGCCGCATTTACGTTTGGCTGACGTGTTGTGTCGTGATGCTTTCTATCGTGATGGCTACTGTTCACATCTACATGATGCGTTATGACGCATTTTTTAATCAGTTCCGTTATAGCTCTGAGAGAGTTTACACATTGGCAATGGTTTTTCATGAATCATCCGATTCAGATTCAGATTATGCAGAAGATGTGCAGTTATTGGCAACACTTCTAATAAAACAAAGAAAGAAAGGAACTGGACATCGCTCTTTGACTTGCCGTCCTCATAGAGCGAATATATTCCGCCAAGTGGAGATGGAACCCACATCCGTCGCGTTTACAGTCAGATGCTGTGACGTTGCGCAACGATCATGGCCTCGACATTTATATTTTCTTTTTGACATATTGCGGTATCACTATATCATGAAGGCGCTTGCCGTTTTAGAATACCATAGTGTCTTAATGAGTGTGAGAAACGGAGTAATTCTATACTAAATTTCCTTCGGCTAAGTGACGAGATAAGGAAATATTAGTATTTATTACGTATGAACTTGTGAAACAAATACCTATTTGTCACTAGTTCCTGCCTATGGTAGTGTGGATAAAACTTAAATTAAACTATATATATCAGCTTATGAACTAGTAGGTATAGGTACATTTATTTACCATATATGGTCGATCAATTACGTATATTCAAATAAAGAAAAGAGTATCAATACATTCAAAGATAGATTTACTTTAGTGGCTGTGAAGTATAAATTGCGGGTTCGGTTCCCACTTGTACATTTATTCCCTATAAATTATGTATGTTATCTGAATACTCTGAAATTTAGAGACATAAATCTGTGTCTTTTAAGCTTCACGCTGTATCCCGCACACAGCAGGATAGGCAGAAGGAAATCTAGGCTAACCTATTACCATCAATGTCTGGAGGCAATGTGTGCAGGTTCGAATCCCACTCGAGAAAATTAAATATTTAATATTTTCATTTCTTCGCTCTGGTGTCGAGGTAGATCAACATTTCAAATCAAGACAAACAAAAAATCAAACAATCATAAACAACATTGCGCCTTAATTAGTCCAACATTGTTGTATTATAAATTGGGCTAGGTTAAGTATGGTAAATATTTACTATAGTCATTCATTGTCTAATTTTTTACATGTATTGTTATCAATTACTATTATGGTTTAATAAAAACTAATTAATTATACCAAGTGTGATTGAGTTCAGATAGTCATTCCGTGCTAAACGGAATATTTCTGTAATAGGCCGAATATGACAAATAAATAGATAAGATAAAAAACACAAAAGATGTATGTCAAGAACATAAATTAACTTCCGTAGTCCACAAACTGATCGAAAAAAAATAACAAAACATTTTTCAATTTCAGATTGCAATGAAGTTTTTTATTGTTCTAGCGTCACTCGCGGCCGCGACCTTTGCTGATAAGAGATGTCACGGCGTCTACATTGATAACAGATACTATAATTTGGAAATTATAAAAGAGGGAATAAACAATATACACGATTTAGCCGTTAATACTAACGATAATTCTATTTACTTCACTTACGACGACTTCAATGTAACGATAGTGAGACGACTCGCCCATTTCAATCCTAATACTAGAAAAGCTACAGTTCTTCATGGTATTAATAATGCTACAGCCATAGCCGTTGATCAATTCTATGGAAAAGTGTATGTTGGTGGAAGCGATGGTTTATACAAAATAAATGAACTAAAACCGGAGCGTTTACCTATAAATGATGACATCATTTCAATGCATTACAATGGTCTATTATACTTTGTAAATAGAAAAAAACAAGCCTTCCAATTCGAAGATGGATACGCGACACCTGTAGAAGAACTTAAAGGAACTGAAGTTGACAGTTTCATTGTAAATGACGATGACAATATAATATTCACTGATAACAAAAAATTGTATAGAATAAAAAGGAATACTAGAATACTTGATACACATGAAAAGCATGTAGTGAATGCGATCGCTGCCGATTCTTATTCTAGAGCCTTTATTTGTACAAAAGAAGGTTTGTATATGTACAATAAGTATAAATTTGTATTTGATAAAATTGCCAATTTGAAAAATCTTAAAATGATTGCGTTTTACAAGACGAATGATGTGGTTTACGCTGTAAATGATTTATTAGTTAAGTTAAGTTTAAGCTCCATCGGTTGTTTTGAAGATTAGATATTAGAATTATAATACGATGGCATTTCGATGCTACTGTGATTGATAATTTCAATTTTAGTAATGTCGCAATTGTAGTGGATGTCAAGCCACAGCTTTAGTTGTAGCTAACATAAGTCGTTGTAAGTTCATACGTACCTTAATCACTCGAAAATAATTTGTTTTTAATATTGTAAAATGTGTCGTCGAAAAAGATAATGTTAACATTAGGTTTTTCTGTCTACCTCGAAAATTGTAGCAGCTGTCTTAAGTGTAGTATATCAATATATGTGTACATATACGTAATAGTTATAAGCATTGTTTATATTTAAAAAATATTTAATTAAATTTTTAGCTTCACGTTGTATCCCGCACGTTGCAGGGTAGGCAGCGGGAATGTGGAAAGTGTTAAGACTCTGCATTCTTATTGAAATACTTCCTTTCCCCACTTTCCACCGATTTCTGGAGGTATTGCGTATTGAGCGGCGGAATTTAACACCGCGTTTTGCCCCGGCACCAGTGCAAAGAAATGAAAATATTAAATATTTTATTTCCTCGTATATGAATCGAACCTACAACCTGTTGCGTTTACAAAACGCTTATAATCCTGCACCACTACTAGCCATTTAATAAATTTGTTACAAACTACAAAGAAATCGCTTTCATTCTCTTACTGAAAACCAACAATTGTAAAATAAAAATTGTTATATAATTAAAAATATATAATAAATTATTTGCATTTAATTATAATATTTGCAGTTTATATACAATACCTACAAATATAATTTAATTCTTATTTTAATGAATATATTGTTTGGCCGTATGTCTCTATCAATTAAAATAAAAATATATTGTCAAACTAATGCCAATATTATAACTAATTTCCAAATATTCATAAATTGAATTATATTTTAATAATAACATGGAAGTTAAATGGTTATTGATATCCGGCTTTTGGAATGTGAGTATAATTTATAAATAAATACTATTTTTAGTTTGTATTGTTGTAAATTTGTAATGTAATGGACGATGAAGGACGCATATTGTTTTTATTCTTTATGTATATATATATACACAAAAAGAATCTACTATCCGAGTAAGTATTATATTTGTTCAAAAGCTTATTTTAAATTAGCGCTTAATATGTTATATAATTAGCCCAATATAATTTGGAAATAGAAAAAAATAAAGTTCTTCTTTATTTTTTTCTATAGCATAATCCCTCATAAATTAAACGTGTAAGCATGTTTAACTGAACACAACATTTATTAATTAAAATCTTAGTATCTGCTATTTCTTTTTTTTTCAGTTTTACACTGTATCCAGCATATAACTCAACGCAACACTTTCGCCTTGGTACCAGAGCAAGGAAATTAAAATATTCATAAATAATAATTCATTCCTTCCCGTGGAGTTCGAACCCACAACCGGCGTGTTACAATCAAACGCAAGTGTCCCTGCGACACAACGGTTTTATATCTACTGATATTAAGAAATAATTTATGTTTATAAAATTGAATTGAATATATTACCTGTAAAATAGATCATCTGTAGCTTTTTAAAAAATTGAGAGTTGAGTTTACCTCTTTTTAAATTTTTAATAATAATAAAGATTTAAACTCACGACCGTCTCCTTCAGATTCTCCTCCTTAACTAAGCTATAATGGCATAAATAAAAATAATAACACTAATTTTCACAGTGTATAATAACAATACAAAGTTTAATGACTCGCATGAGAAAGAACTATTACTATATAGGTATGACTTTTATGATGACCACTTTAATTTGGGTGTACATATGGAGTTGGTGTATGTGCGAGAAAGAAATTGAAGAAAATAATATACGGCCGTAAGTTTATTGTATTTTAATAATTATATTTATAAATTATATCTATAAATTCTGCATTGTATTTGAATGTACACGCGATGGTTGTGGGTTCGATTACTTGAGGGAATTTATATAGCATATTTTAAGTGCCTGATATAATTCTAGCCGCAATTACGTTGGGTTTCATCGGAACGATTATCATCTAGATATAATTATATGCTATAGTCTTCCTCGATAAATGGACTCGAGAATAGTTCGTGACAAATTCTTTAGCGTTATATTATTAATGTAGATTGAGTCGTTTTCCAAATCTATATACAAAGGTTGCATTAAAAGGTTATATTAAATTTTATGTAATCAAATAACCATATTTTGCTCAATCTATGGTCACTTCGAAAAAATGAAAATAATTTACACATAAAATATCCAAACATTTTTTTTACTTTTCTCGATATTTGTAATGTTATGAATTTTTGATGAAAAAAGTAAATAGAATGTATATTTTAACAGATATCAAACTAATATACACATATCCAGCGATGTTGGTTGTCAATTTCCATATGTTGATCCATTTTCAACTGTGGCTAAGAAATATAATAAGGATATGCCCAAAGTAATCTGTGAGGGGGAAGATTGGGTTGAATGTAACGTGAGTTGAAGTATTTTTTTTCGAAATTAAGTATACTCTAAATTTTGTAAATGAAATGAAGGTAATATATTTTATTAACGTTATTAAGATAAGAATTTTCAAAATATATTGATAATTTAATTCATTATTTATCTACTATATCAACAATTTAAATACTATATACACACCAAAGATCCACTTGTAGACAATAAGTTTTTTATGATCGTCATAAAAATTGTCTTTATTTTGATTACTATTACCATGAAGCTTTAGTTCGTTTTTCATAAATTATATATACAATATTAATGACACTCTTCTTAGTTTTAGTATAAGAAATGCCTTTAATCTTAAAATATTAGTTAGGTATTCTTAAAATAAAAATAAAATGAATCAGCTTCACGATATATCCCGCACACAGCAGGGTAGGTAGAGGCTAGTGTTAAGACACCCCGTTCCCCACTTTCCGCCGAGTTCTGGAGGCAATGCGTGTTGAGTGACGGAACTCAACGCCACTCTTTGCCTTGACACTAGAGTGGATAAATGAAAATATCCCCCTGCGCCACGATTAGTTGTTCTTAATCTTAATTTTTTTTTCATAGATATCAGAATGCAAGGTTACACAAAATATTTTATATAAAATGAAAAGTTTAACATGCCATTATAAGGATATATTATATTTAGATGATCACAACTATAAAGTAGCTCATTCCATCTCAGTAATGAATGACAATGTATATGTTTTAAATAGAAGTGATTTTGTAAAAGTTTCATGCTCTGGATACGATAAAGATGGGTTAGTACGTGTTATAGAAATGATAAATAAAATAAGGAAAGAGAAGGGAAAGAGGGAAATTAAAACTTATCCTAGGTTTTAATTTCCCTCTTTCCCTCACAGTCCTAAAACTGTTGTATACATATTTTACAAATACCATAAAATTTTAAAATTATTTCATGAATTTTATATCATTTTAAATTAAAACTACAAGAAATAGAATTTATAATCTTAAAAAAAATTGTATGGTACACGTGGTTACTTACTTAACTTTGAAGTTATGAAAAGAAACACACAATATCTTTAAGTTGAAGTAAAGTGGAGAACAGAGTGCTTTAACACTAGATTCTCTCTTCTTACTTTGCTATATGAGACAGGAAAGTGAACATAAAATAATATTGAGCTTATAGTTTATGCGAGTGTATAAAATATTAATTAAATATATTAATAAATATTTTATTTCAAAGCTTTGCTCTGTTATCTAAACGATGGCACGGTTATAAAGCTGGTATACGAACTCTTCCAATCGCTAAAGTATTGAAAGGAAGAGAAAATTCCATAAATATATTAATACTTGGTTTCGATTCGGCTTCCCATAATGGCTTTATACGAAAAATGCCCAAAAGTTATAAGCGTTTGAGAGAACTGGGTGCTGTTATACTTACAGGGTAAGTTAATTAAAAAAAAATAGACATTACCTACATATTATTCTTTCTTACTCCTCATTCTAATTAGCTTAAACCTAAAATACATTCAATTCGTTTCTTTTTGTTCATCTTAATCACTTATTATTTATTAGGACTAAGTTTATATAAAGCGGTTTGATGTGATTATTTTTTAGTTTAATAACATTGTCGTACATTTGACTAAAACAAGTACAGATTTCACTACAGTGAAAGTTTTTCTTAGAAGACATCTAAGTTTTCCTAGTCGGGTTGGATAGAGTGTGAATTAGGCGAATACCAACGATATTTCGTAATCGTTTCGTATCGTCCGTAATTTCAATATTCTATAACAATTAATAGAATATTGAAATTAAGTGTACATAAAAACGCATTACCAAATCTTTTTACATAAGCATAAGATATTTTAACATTAAAAAAATCTGTAGAGCGTTTTCTTTAGGTATCGTAATTTAATAATTATTACAAATTCATATTATTAATTTTAGTTATAACATAGTAGGTGATGGTACACCTGACGCCTTATTTCCTATATTATCGGGAAGAACTGAGTTACAGCATCCCAATGCGAGACAAAGATATTCGAAGGAAATACATCTAGATCCTGAATTATTCATTTTTCATACAGCTAAATTGGATGGGTAAGTGATAAAATATGTTCCTTATAGTTTCAAATATATGGCAGAGTATTAAAAAAGGACCTAGAGTCTACTCTACGAAGCATTCTCCACTTTCTATTTTAAGTAAAAAATTATAGACACTTAACAAAGTTAAATAAAAAGACGTATATAATATTTTATAATATCCATAATTATCTAACATTTGTAAGTTATAGTTAAGCTTCACGCACTATCCCGCACACAGCAGCATAAGCAAATCCCTTTGCTTATGCTGCTGTTGAGACACTCTATTCCCCACTTTCTGCTGAATTCTGGAGGCATTACCTGTTGAGTGGACAGAAACGCAGCGCTTTGCCATGAAATGGAAGTATAATATAATTTAGTGTTTATTTCAATCGGTTTTACAGTCACACTTGGTGCCCGCAGCGTGCTTGTGCCCTTCATACCTATTGAAGAACTTAAATAACGTTTCATACCTATGTTTTCTTAATTTGCCTATGCCTGATACTGCCAAAGCGATTTAATGAAGCTTATACTGTAACTTAGATTTTAAAAAATCATATGACTTTCAGTTTTAGAGAAATCCGTGGACAAACATATAAACATACAAAAATACACTTACCAAATTTAGCACACTCAAATATTGTTCCAACAATATTACATACATATATAACAAATTGACCACGAAACCTCCTTTTTTGAAGTCGGTGAAAAATTTACATAACATAACATGTCAAGAACTATGTGCATTGCACCTCGATGAATAATCCATTCTTTTATGTTACTTTCTTAACCTATTTTCCTTTATTTTAGCTATGAAACGGCATATTACGAAGATATGCCATGGATAGGTTCATTTCAGTATCGTTACAATGGTTTTAGTAAATGTCCCGCGGATCATTATCTCAGGTCTTTTCTAATGGAGGAAACTAAAGAAGGCACGAAATGGTGGAAAGGAATTAAAAACAAATACTGTATAGGAGCAAAACCACAATATATGGTTATGCTGAATTTGACTAAGCAGGTTTGTATTTTTGCAATTTATGTTACTTAAGCATTTTGCTCACTTAAAAAGTCCTAAGTGAGCAAAATGCTTAAGATCCCATATCAATAGATTACCTGCTTGATATGTTAATATTTGTATTGTTATATAATAAAATTACCGTAAAATATTTAAAGCTATTTAACCTTAGCGTTTAGCTTAGCGCTCTTAGCAGCTGCTAAGGATATCAAATGATGGAAGTATTTGTAACCAATTCTGATCTCAAATATAAAGCTTAATAAGAAAATTAAAATTGGTCAAAATAAATGCATTACTAATTCATCCCAATTTCTCCATTCTACCCATTGAAGAACTTAAATAACGTTTAACCAAAACTTATGTGGAAGTTGGAAGAATTAACCAGACATTGCGTGTTGAGGGGCGGAACTCAATGCCACGCATTGTCTTGTTTTATAATTACTTCGTAATCATATATTACCAGAGTCATCAATTAATTATCGACATATTTGTATGTGTTGAGGCCAGTCGTGGCTCAATTTATAATTTTCATTTCTTCACTCTGTTGTAAAGGCAAAGCCCGGCGTTCCGGGGCTTCCAGAATTCGGCGGAAAGTGAGGAACGTAGTGGCATAACACAAGGTTCCCGCTGCCTACCCCGCTGTGTGCGGGGGATACAGCGTAAAGCTGATTTAATTTGATTTCTTTTTTTTTTAATTTTTATGTAATTTTAGTTTATGAATATGAAAAGCAAACGTTTTTGCTTCACATTCATAGCAGATATATCTCATGATGATTTCAATATGATATCTACAGCAGATGAGGATATAGTGGAATTTCTTAATTATATGAAATTTAGTGGGAAATTAAATAATACCCTGTTAGTCGTGATGGGTGACCATGGGCCTAGGTTAGTTTTACTTTTTTTGGTATCATATAGTATAGCGTTGCGTTGCGCCCCACAACACGCAATCCTTTCAGAATTTGCAGGAAAGTGGGTAACATAAATGTTTGATAGGCACGGAGTGTTTTAGGTCCCCAGATTCCCTCCGCTTACCCCGCTACTTACGAATTTAGTGTAAAGAAAAAACATATTTTTTTTAATTTTTTCTACTATATTTTTTCACTCATTAAATATTCATTTTTATTGTAACAATTTAAGATTCTCACCAATACGAGCAACACTACAAGGGAAACTGGAAGAAAGATTAGCTTTCATGTCTATAATATTGCCAGACAATCTTAAAATAAATCGGCCGAAAGCTCAGATTTCTTTACAAAATAATGCCAATGTGTTAACAACGCCGTTCGATATTCACACTACTTTGTTAGACGCTATGGGCTTGTACAGTCGTGCCAGTGACTATGTCGTGCCAAACGCTAAAATAAAACGGGGACTTAGCCTTTTGATGCCAGTAAGTGGCATTGTTATTGCTTTTCTTAATAGATTTACTGTAGTCATTAGGATTTGGGAAGTACAAGTATTTGATTTTAGAAATTTGGTGTTACTGTTTTTTAATTAGTAGTGCTACTTTCTAATTGATTGAGCTCGGACGTTACGTATTCAAATCTTAGTAGGGGTAATATTTATAATATAGAAATATAGATGTTTAGTGATATTGATAAACCAATCAATTCTTAGATTTTCATGCAAATGAGTGGCTTCTTATTTTTATTTAATAAATTTACTGTTATTTACATTTAATCGCTCAATTCTGGAGGCATTGCGGGTCAAGTAGTTGCGCCGTGCTTTTGCCTTGACACCAGAGCGAAGAAATGAGAATATTATGAAATAATAATTCAATCCCCAGCGTTGGGAACGAACCCACTACGGTGTGGCAGGTGCGGTCTCATACTTAGTGATAATTTATAAGTATATATAACTTGGGGAATTGAATTGTATCACTTAACTCATTTTCTCTACCTAAGATGAAAAATAAAGAATAGAATGACTTATCTAAAGATTTATATTACATTTACGATTCTTTCTATGAAATGTAATGGTATATATATTACATTTACAAATATGAAAATTATCCCATCATAATATAAAAAAGTAGAAATCGCAAGTGTTTCATTTAAATTATTTATTTGCTACTAATCAATTTTTTTATTCATTAGAATAAAAATCTCGTTCGCCCGAACAGGGACTTGAACCCTGGACCCTTGGATTAAAAGTCCAATGCTCTACCGACTGAGCTATCCGGGCTGTGACATTCGTATGTCAATTTATGCAAAACTAAATATATTTAATTTTTGGTGTATTTTTTATTTTATTATTTTAATTTTACCTTTATTGATAAAACTAAGACTGATATTTCTTTTTAAGGAACGGAGTGTCTTAACAGAACACTAGACTCCCTCTGCTTATATATAAGATAGCGCTTTCTCTTGTTACACCGACGGTCTCAATTATATAAATACTATTTCAGTTATATAAATCCATTTCTAGATACCAAAATCTCGGTCCTGTGAAGAAGCTGGTGTACTACCGCATTGGTGCGTTTGTCTCAACACGAAATGGCATAATGTATCACCTAAAGACACGATGTATAAGAAAATTGGAAATGCTGTAGCTAATTTTATTAATAATGTAACTTATGAAATGCGGTTAGTTATTTAACATTTTTTAAAATGTTATTCCACAGATAGGAAAGAAAAATACCTATTTAGAAAATGTATAAAAAATTGAACATCGCGGGACTTAAAACTCGCGCCTCCTGCGTCCACTTCATCGTATGGCTCAACGGTCAGAGCGCCTGGTCGGTTCCCAGAAGGCGCGTGTTCAAGTCCCGCTAGGTTTAAATTTTTATACATTTTCTAAATAAGTGTACGGTTAGCTGTTTTTTGTTTAAATTTTATATTTAACATTATCTTGCAACAGTTCTTGTATGTTTTTTTAAACTGTCGGCTATTATGGTTTTCTATTATGCTATTCTGGATAATTAATAAATTGTTCGTTATTTACTTTTCGTAGCTCTAATGGATAGAACGGCAGTGTTGAGTTTTAGCATTCAATATGCAATGTCTCGTAAATTCGAGGAGCGAAATATAAAGTTCTCTCTACCTATACATACGGCGTGAAGTTGACAGCAAAAGATGTAGTAAAAAATCGATCAGTACTCTGTATTATCAGTATTATCTCTAAAAACACATATCTAAATAAAAGAGCAACTGTTGAATGACCCATTTCTTTTGTTAAGGTGAATTCATTATGATAAAATTAATTCGTTACCAAAAGCCTCGACAAAAGAGATTTCGATATATTGTGTTAGAATAATGATTTTTATAATTATTTCTGAAATTAATTTTATAAATTTATAACATTTGAGAAGAATTTAATTATTTAATATGAAGATAATGTTTTAACGCCACTTCCTCGACGTGACAGATAGTACAATAAAAATCATAAAACAATGGTAGGGGGTTCGATGTCCACTCGGGAGAATGTCAGCGCAGCATTGGGTTCTAAAGTCAAACAATTTTATTCAAAAGAATAAATTACCACCATTTGCTTAAAATTACTGCTTATGACTTAAAAAAGACAGGCAGGCGCAAGACATTCAAGCGAGTTTTTTTTAAATTAACTATTTACAGAACTGTCCGTTTTTCCGTTATTCAGTACGCCATATGGTCTAATGTAGGTGGATTTTTATAATCTTTTCTCCTATTGGTAGTTGTAAATTATCCCATTATTCTTTTGTTTTTGTTTATATCATAATAAAATATATTGTAGATCTTTATGCGTGAAACGAGAGCTGATATCTATTGAATGGGTGACACGTCGAAGTACAGATAACAAATCTAAAGAGTCTACTCAAAACATACATTATCAAACTATGGTAAGAAATTAAGTAATAATATATCACATCACACACATGAACACTAGCTACATAGCAGCCTAGTTATGTACCTAGTGTTGAGACACTCCATTTTCATTAAGACAATTCCATTATCTACTTTCCGTCAACTTCTGGTAGCATAGTGTGTTGAGTTGCGGAACTCCAGGAGGCCGGGTGAAACCCCAGATATTTACTAATAAGAAAATTCTCGAAAAAGTATAAAAAAATAAAACGAACGAACAAATCTGTTCAAAGCTAAAGCCCAAAGCCCAAACCAACATCCCCCCAGTCCCGCCTTAGCCATAGTCTTAACACTAGGTTCTCTTCTGCTTGCTAACTATACCTGTTTTAAAATATGTAGAAATAATATTATTCAGATACAAATAATTATATTCTTAATCAATACAAGCAATACTGATAAACTAAGGTAGCATTTTAAAGATTGGTTTAAATATTTTCACATTTTATAAGAAAATATTTAAATATTTTATTAATTTCATCAAAAGATTTCTAGAAATAAGTACAGTACAATACGGAGTCGGAGTCGGAGAGAAATAGTTTTGAAAGCCTTACTTTACAGCGGCCACAACTTGCCATCTGCACTTTGTCTAATATAAAGTATTTATTTACAGATTATAATGAGTCCCGGTCGCGCTGCATTTGAGGCCTCTCTACAACATGACAGCTATTTAGACAAAGTTATAATTTCTGATAGAGATGTGTCAAGAATTTCTGCGTGAGTATTTTGTAGTTTCTTATTTTTAATTTACACGGGATGGTTGTGGGTTCAATTCCTACGGGAGGAATGAATTATTATTTATTAATATATTAATTTCTTCGCTCTGGTAACAACGCAAAGCACTAGGTTCCCTCTATATCGCATGTTTCAGCGTAATGTGACTGTGTGTGTGATGTGGAAATTTTTTAGAAAATATCATTACATATATGTATATATATATATTTTCAGGTATGGTAACGAGCCTGCGTGTGTGAGTGCAACGCACCCACATTTAAACAAATATTGTTATTGTATGAATACTTTTAATAGAGTAATAAAAGGTTTTTAAATAGGTTTAGTGTTTAATTTAACTATATTATTATGATATATGAGGAAAAGGAGTTGATTTCTCACCAAATATTTTTTTTTGAAAATTTTATTCGTAGTTGTAGAAATACTACCTATTAGCCTTTTTAACTGAATAACTAATAATAATAATAATATATATTTTTTAATACCTTTGTATTATCATTTTTTTAAGGTAATTGGAGAAATGTTATTTTTCTTATCCTAAAAAGACCATCCTGTATTTATAGATTTCATATAATGAAATCTGTGAATGAAAGTGTTTAATGTATAGAGGGCAATTGGCAGATAAAAAGCTACTTTAACTAAGAAAGTTAATCAATCAATCAAAACTTCGTATCCACTTAATAGAAATAAATTGAAAACATTATCTCAAAAATAAATAAGAATACCATATATATATTTGATATATTATTTTATTTACTAAAATACAAAATAAACACTAATAATACTCGTAAAGGTACATTGGTAACTTGAAATTATATATTCAAGGCATTTACTGAGTTACATAGAAGTTCCTTCAGTGGTACCCCGGAGGACCGTAAGCGGGCTTGAGCCCGTTACCGTTGTGGAATCCGTTGAGAGATCCAGAATAATCTGGAACATTGTAGTTGTAACCTAGAAGTGATCAATGATTTATGTCAATTAATAAATAATAACCATTGTAAAATCATTAGAGGCCAGTCGTGGCGCAGCGGCACAAAGTGTGACTGTAAAACCGACTGGTTG
>DVQM01000351.1:0-18651 GCA_018231645.1 Heliconius ricini | reverse complement strand
GAGACCGTAGAGTTTGGCGCTCCGTTCTCTCTGGCTACCCCGCTAGGGATAAAGCTAAGTAAGTATAACTGAAAAACAAACTAAAAATTCAAAAAACTTATTTGAGCAATATGATATGTATGATTTCTAACACTATTGTATACTGTTAGAAATCAGAAGCGGTAAATACAAATACATTTATTTTAGAACTACCTTTTTTTAACAATATTGCAGTTCAATCAAATAGAAACATAAAGAAACTAAGAATTTAACAATCGTCATCATTCAACAATATTCGTAACAGTGTCACTCGCAATGACCTCTATATATATTTTTATCGAACGAAAAACGAAAAATGAACATAACACTGCGAAAAAACATACTTACAGCGAGTTTCAATAGTCGTTCGGTCATCTTTACGATGTCCATCTGCGAGAACGGATCGACAGAGTTCCTTACGGAGGGGATCATCCATTGTTGGAACAGTGATAATACCAAGTTCATCCCAAAAACTACTTCCACTATCCTCTTTATTAAGAATCGCTTTCTAATTCTAAAACGATAAACAACAAATATTAATTTTTATTTTGCCTATATAGAGTTAATTACAGACATAATATATGGCCGATAAAACTCCAATTCTAATCAGAGGTTTCTCTAATAACAGTATCACGAACCACTAATATTCATATAATTAATATCGACAATATGTGAAATATGAGAATAATTTTGGATTTTTTTAGTATTAAAAATCATTTATTTTCATATGAGTCATGTGAAATATAAATACATATTAAATTAAAGTCAACTTTCATCGAAAATATCATGCGAAAAGGCAAAAAATCGGGTAACATTAATACATTACAAATAACAAAACATCTTCACACAAAATGTTGTAAAAATATAAATACAAATATATTATATATGTACATACAATGGTGCATACAAAGGAATCTTACCGGGTAGTGCGTGGAAAATTCAATTCGTAGCAAAGGGTGGGTGCCAATAAAAAGTAAAATAAATCTTTAAGGTTTAAATTATCTGGATATTTCACTAAACCAGATGAGGCCATGTCATTTTTCTCATCTTCGTGGGATTCTGGAGACAATGACACCATGGATTTTTGTTGGTTTATATAAAATGTTGAGTGTTAAAATGCATTAAATTTTAACCAAAACAGTCAATAAATATAAAATTGGCTCACTTATATATCTTACACTTTGCATTATTCAAACTTTACTAGCACTCTTGTTATTTCAGAGAAAAAAAAAAACAGTATTAATATCCACAATATAAATACATTAGTATGTGCAATAAAAATAAAAAATTAATGAAAATATAATAAATATCCAAATGCATTTCATTAGATACACTACAAATGGCCTTGATAGTGACAGTATAATTTAAAACTATATATATAGCTTTAAATCATAATAACAATCATCAATCATTTTAAAATAATCATATTTCTGGTTTTGTTTTTCAATTAAAAATTTAATGATTTTACAGTCAATCTGGGTAACTTTAATTCTTTGGGTAACATTGACACAGGGACCTCGAAATAATGTCGATATTTTTTTCATATGATGAAATACCATTTAATATGTTTATTTTAATTTTAAAAATGATAAGAAACTTAAGAATCAGCACGAGGAAAATACAAATATACATAAGGATAATGTTACTTCAGTACCATTAACGTCAAATGTGCTAAATAAACTGCCGTCTTAAATTAAAGAAATAAATATGATGATGTGGTAGGTATCTACTAATAACTAATAGAAACCAGTAGAATTATTAAAAAAAGAGCCTAGGTCCTACACAATTTTGAGAGGGGATTATGAAAAGGATAAGTAATTGACAATTGATACTCGAGTTCTTTCAATTTGTTTTGTATAAGTTATTTTCGCTTGTTTTCATTTTAATCAAAATTTTAATATAAAACAAAATCGCGGAATTATTGTTTTATTACATTCATTATTTAATAAAAAAACATGAACCAATGTTTCGGACACAGATTAATAAGAAGAATAATTATGACTTGCTTTTTATGAATGGTTCTTTGTGTGTCAAAGTTACCCATTTGATGTGGGCAACATCAGCTGACTACAAGACACAGATTTTGATACTGATGTCTTTTGAAGGTTTATTTCAATGTTTATGGGAAATTGTACTATGGGAACACTAATAAACCAAAAACACTTTTGTACTGTGTTTGAAATTTTAAGACATGGTGGTAATATCGCTCGTATCTGTCAAAGTTACCCAGATTGACTATAACCTAAAGATACTTAGACAACAAAATATATAGATATATATACATATATATAACTGCTGCTAATATATAATGCATACAAATTAAAAGAACTGTATGAGACCGTGAAGACGCACTGGCAGTGTTTTTTACTATAATCGCGACGATTATACGACGTTCGATTCCCACTAGGGGTAGTGTAATTATTTTTGTTTCAACTCTCTGGTAACAAGACAAAGCGCGGCGTTGAGTTCCACCACTATTCACACAATGCAAGACGTTTAAATTAAAAGCTAAAAAAATCAAAACATATCCCTATAGAACTAAGCAGAAATAAAAAACTAAATATTTTTCATACACAAAAACAAAAAAAAATATATAAGTTATACATAACCTAAAAATCAAAGCACTAGTTAGTTATTTAAGCCACAACCAAGCTTTAAAAAATAGAAATATCATAAATAAATAAGTAAGTTTAATTAAACAAAATAAAATAATAATAACACACAAATTAAGTGCATATAGCGTTAAGAGCGGTATACTTTATATGACTTACGATCTTGCTCCGCCTTTACTAGTTCATCTGTAAATATAACGTACCTGTTATTATTTTTAACAAATTACTTAGATACTACAATTTATATTGTATTGAAAAATGAAGTTCATTAGTATTCGTTACTACAGAAACTTCGTAAAATGTATGTGATATTTATGTAAACATTAAATTGTAATAATCAATCTAAAACACTAATAATGGTATGTTATACATAACAAATGTAATATCAAAAAAAAATGATAAAGAGAAGTCAACACCGCGCTGTGCCTGAGAGTGTAGAAATGAAAATATTAATAAGTAAAAATTAATTCCTCCAAGTGGGGGTCGAACCCACAATCGTCGCGCTTACAATCACGCGCATGTGCCACTGCGACACGACGGCCTAGGTAATTAATGCATTTTAAAAGACTTTTTTTTAACATTTCTTTGTACGAAGATATTTTTATATATGTATTGAAAAATAAATGTATTTTAATATGTGGGAAAACATATTGATTACTTTTCAATTCGGGAATTGCTCATATGCAACAATTTTAGTGTTACCATTTTCAAAATATCCATTTTTATTGCCCTTTGTACTTTATAATTGTAATTATCGTGTTAAATCGCTGACGAAATAAATAATTAAGTAAATTATCAAAGTGATTATTCTTTAAAAATAAATTGTTATCTATTTATCTGTCAAAGTTACCCAGATTGACTATAACCTAAAGATACTTAGACAACAAAATATATAGATATATATACATATATATAACTGCTGCTAATATATAATGCATACAAATTAAAAGAACTGTATGAGACCGTGAAGACGCACTGGCAGTGTTTTTTACTATAATCGCGACGATTATACGACGTTCGATTCCCACTAGGGGTAGTGTAATTATTTTTGTTTCAACTCTCTGGTAACAAGACAAAGCGCGGCGTTGAGTTCCACCACTATTCACACAATGCAAGACGTTTAAATTAAAAGCTAAAAAAATCAAAACATATCCCTATAGAACTAAGCAGAAATAAAAAACTAAATATTTTTCATACACAAAAACAAAAAAAAATATATAAGTTATACATAACCTAAAAATCAAAGCACTAGTTAGTTATTTAAGCCACAACCAAGCTTTAAAAAATAGAAATATCATAAATAAATAAGTAAGTTTAATTAAACAAAATAAAATAATAATAACACACAAATTAAGTGCATATAGCGTTAAGAGCGGTATACTTTATATGACTTACGATCTTGCTCCGCCTTTACTAGTTCATCTGTAAATATAACGTACCTGTTATTATTTTTAACAAATTACTTAGATACTACAATTTATATTGTATTGAAAAATGAAGTTCATTAGTATTCGTTACTACAGAAACTTCGTAAAATGTATGTGATATTTATGTAAACATTAAATTGTAATAATCAATCTAAAACACTAATAATGGTATGTTATACATAACAAATGTAATATCAAAAAAAAATGATAAAGAGAAGTCAACACCGCGCTGTGCCTGAGAGTGTAGAAATGAAAATATTAATAAGTAAAAATTAATTCCTCCAAGTGGGGGTCGAACCCACAATCGTCGCGCTTACAATCACGCGCATGTGCCACTGCGACACGACGGCCTAGGTAATTAATGCATTTTAAAAGACTTTTTTTTAACATTTCTTTGTACGAAGATATTTTTATATATGTATTGAAAAATAAATGTATTTTAATATGTGGGAAAACATATTGATTACTTTTCAATTCGGGAATTGCTCATATGCAACAATTTTAGTGTTACCATTTTCAAAATATCCATTTTTATTGCCCTTTGTACTTTATAATTGTAATTATCGTGTTAAATCGCTGACGAAATAAATAATTAAGTAAATTATCAAAGTGATTATTCTTTAAAAATAAATTGTTATCTATTTCATTGATATCGTTTATCAGGATAATATAATTAGTATCATAGACAATCTTTTGCAATATGAAAATACATTTAAGTTGTTCAAGATTCTGTAAGATGTATGTTTAAATATAATCTACATCTGTATCCCGCTTACAGCTGATTAGCGGGAGGGTACTTTGTGTTAAGAAATTATGCGAGTCCAAGGGCGGAACTTAACGTCGCGCTTTGTCTTGTAGGCAGAACGATGAAATGACAACAATTTATTCTCCAGAATGGGAGTCAAACATACAACCGTCGCACGAGGGGCGTTCAATGTATTCTCGGTATCTTTATGACTTATTAAGTACATTCGTAATTGGACTAATTATTTATTAATGACATAATCTGAGGATACAAATATAAAATTTTACACATTAGTTTGTTAGTAATCATTTGTTAAAGAAAAGTGAAATGACTGACGCGACAATTTTAAAATTGAGCACCTGTTTTATATTCCTTATTAAACAAGGAAAAAGCCAAAAACAATTAATAATGTCATAGGTTGCTGCTTGTCAAGAATTTGCACCTTCATTGTCTATTTTTCAAAAATGATCAAGTTACTTTAAAAGAAGCAGGGAGACCATAGAAGACGAGCCTCACTCGGGCGGCCCGGTTAGTGCCTCTTTAAATAAAAATATCAAAAAGTTGAGAAAATTGTACTTGAAGATGCCCAAATGAAATCGAAATGATAGCGGAGATGACTAACCTTTCTGTCGGTACCATACACACTATATACTTCATGACCGGCTTCACGCCTTTTAAGTCAGTGTAAAATTCGTGGGACAAACACACACAGCGCCATAGAAGAAAATGTGAGACAAATGTTGCAGAGAGTTTTAAGAGCTCAGTGACCAAAATACTCCGGGTATTATCATGTGAAAAAAATGTTACTGGAGATGAAACTATGACATCATTCATCACTATGAAGCTGAAAGTAAAGGAAAGCAAGAGTCTATGCAATGGCACAAGAAAGGCACAAACCGTCCAAAGAAACTTAAAGTCACTTCATCTGCTGAAAAATCATGGCTACGGTGTTTTGGGAATCAAACGGAATTTTGTTGATTGAATATAAAAAGAAAGTTGAAAAGCAAAATCCTACGCTTCAACTTTGCGTAATTTAAAGGAAGAATTTAAAGAGGAAACACGGAAAAAATTGTGTGCCGGTGTGTTGCTCCTCCACGACAACTCTCCGTTTCAAACGGCGCGTGTTTCCAAGGCTGCTGCTGCGATTGTGTCTTTGAAAATATCAACCACCGAACCCATAGTGTAGATTTGGCACCCAGTGATTATTATTTAAAACGATTATTTGAAACGATGTCGGTGTTGAAGAGCTGAAAGCAGCACTAAATCTGTATTTTTGAAGCAAGGAGGAAATGGTATTATTTACAGGGAATTGACGAGTTAATATCACGATGTAACAAAATATATTGAGATTGTGAGGAACTATATAAAAAAAAGTATTTTTGGGTTAATTTGTGTGTTTTTTTATGCCGATACCGAAAATTTATTGAACGCCCCTCATACAGTCAGACGTTGCGTCACGATGGCCTTTCATTGTTAAAAATTATTAAATATTACCTCCTCTTTCTCTTTCTATTATTTTTAAATATATAATAATTTATTCTGTAACATATAAGCTTTATGAAAAAAATATTTAGTACAAAAATAGCTGATTTATAGCTATAATAACGTTTTTTTTAATTTACTGCATAAGGTAGACTACCTTGCTCTCGGGAATATGTTCCTAAAAAGTCATAACTTCAGCAAGGTCGAAGAGTTGTAGCCGCCCTGAAGTTAGGCTTTTTGAAAATATATTAAAAATTAACAAAGCTCTAAATCTAATTTACGCAGTCATCTACAGTTAATTTCAGCACGTCGACGACTCTTCGACCGCCCCGTATTCTTCACACATCCATCAATGTCCATAAAAAAATATATCATCTAAATGACAGACTTACTCCAATTCGGGGCAGACAGACTTTGACGGCGCAATGAGTTCTTGTATTGTTTGCTTCTCATCCCACGTCTACACCAGTGGTTTGTTTGACAGTAACTCCACAGTTTTAGGAATAGCACCAAATAAATCATGCAAACCGTTGAAGACCCCACTGAAATACAGATAAAATAATTGAAAACTGATAATTTACTTTTTATGTTATTTATCTCGCAGAGTTTTCTCACTATCCGCTTAATTTTCGAAACATTAAATGTTCAGTGGTTATGGTCTAATTCAGAGAAAAGAAAATAATTCTCGTGTGGGAATCGAACCCACAACAATCGCGCTTACAGTCATGTATAGCCAACTGTGCCGCTACGCCACGCCGCTTGTTACCGACGACCTTTTGTGGTCCTGATGGTTACTATCGGTATATTTATACTTTAGTACCAAATATCTTTATACATACCAAAACTAAATTCATCCCCCTTGAAGTACAATACAACAACAGGTAAAGTGATCTCTGTAAGTAAGTTAATCGTTTGTAGAGTTATTCCAATTTTCTGTGATAATATCTCCTGTAAAATATTCAGAAAGTAACCTTTATATATAGAGATCAAGAGATCAATAAACATTTCAAAGGTATGTGTTATTTAACTTACAACTGCTATTGCTTTTTCAATCAATAAACTCATAACCGCTGGTACTACGCTAACTGAAAAAAGATAAGAATTCTCACGATAAATTGTATGGTCTAGTGGAAAAAAAATTATATGTATGTATAAAAGTACGTAGACATATTGCTTTATTTTAGAATATTATTCTATTATTATGTATTTCATTTTTATGTACGGGAAAAATATTGACTCTGTCACCATATGAATGTTAAAAAAAATAATAAAATAGCTTGATATTTAGCCAATATATAGAATTAATATTGTATAATTTTAATTTATAGCATGAAACTTTTGCTAATCTTTGATGAGAAGACCGCACGCAGCAGGGTAGGCAGAGGGAACCCAGTATTAAGACACTCCTTTCCCCACTTTCTGCCGAAATCTGGAGGTATTGCGTGTCGAGTTGCAGAACTCAACGCCCCGCTTAGCCTCGACACCAGAGCGAAGAAATGGAAATATAAATTTAAGTAAATATTTCATCTCCTCGAGTGGGGATCGAACCCGAGATGAGATAAAGTTAAATTAATTTTATACTTATTGATAAAAAGCAATAATATTGCATCGCGTTCAATTTTAACCCTAAACACATAACGTGAGTCAAAATTACTCTTTCAAACCATTGGAAAACCAACCAGACAAACCATTGTCTGTCCGAGCCAACCCTGCACACCAGCAAAGGTCCCGAAGGATGCACTTGTGTCATAAGTATCGTGTTATTTATACGTAGATATAGTAACGCCGTCAGTCAAAATAGTCCCTCCGACGTTAAGAGATTTTTTCATCTTAAGGAATCTTAATAAATTCGATTTTTCGATTACTTTATTTTTAACATATTTTGTACTTACTTCGTACTTGATTTAGGCTTTATAGTAGTTTTTTTTTTTTCAGCTAAACCTACTCGATTCTCGAGACTCAAGACATTGTCTTGGGCTTCAGAAGAACTAGAAATTGAAAATTTACTTGAGGAAGGACAAATTGTTTGGGAGGTATATCTTTTGTCACCTTGCGACGAAGACAACGTCGTAAAGTCTAGCTCCAGAAAATTGGTTATAATAGATCATTGTCATGCAGTAGAAAGATAAACATATGGTCTATGGAATTATTCTTTGGAATGCTGGATATGTCATTTGTCAACAACAGCTATGCTATTCATTGCCACGACATGCATTCCAAAAATGAAAAATCTCTAAATATATGAATGAGTTGAGCACTAAAATAGCAAAAATGCACAAAGAAAAAGTTACATTTCCATCTGATCATCTGAGTCTGAGTCTGAATGAATGACTTTAAAATGATGTGAGAACATACAGTATAATATACAAAATAAAAGATTGTTGACATTTCAGTACAAGTGGAAGCAAAAGAAGAGGTTCAGGCCACTTGTAAAGAATATAGTGCTTTCTGTCCATGGAAATATAGAGGAAATACAGAGATATAATGCTATAAATGTATATACATATATGTCCGCGGAGGGCATAAAATAAAGACTTCATCTGACTTTGGATAGCTTATATTTTGAGACAGATAACTAAATATTAATATTTAGTTATATTGTATAATTTATGTTTTCTATAAAAATATTAATAAATGACAAGTAGTTGTAAAAGTTGACTAATGGTTTTTGCCCTAAAAAAAGGGATATTCAATTTATATTTCAATATTGAAATATTTTTCGAATTTTAATATTGTTTGCTTTTTATTAAAATAAAAATAATACAATATACAACATAAAATTTATAGGTGTTTCTATTTTTGCCAAGTTGAGCCCAAATTATGTTATTATGGGTATCTGGGTTAAAAAGCCTAGCTTGACATTTATACTTGAATGATTGATGAATAGCTATGACTGGATTAAGTGAATGTGGTTTGTGTTTAATATTTATAGTAACATTTTTTTATGTGGAGAAGACAAGGCAAATGAATTTAGGTCACTGCTTGATTGATGGGTTAAGTAATCACTGCAGTCCAAAACTGCATGGAACAACAGATAAGAGGCTATAAGTGCATCAACAGCTTTTAAAGTGGTGTAGTTATGGTACCTACAACTTTATCTATTCTATTATGACTTTAAAAATTTTGGGACCATAGCTCAGATATTTTAATTCAACAATTTTGTGAAACCTGACTTTTTATATACTTTTACAATTAAATATAAAATGACTTACAAATTAGTAAAATAACTGAAGGATACTGATGACTGTAGCCTTCGTTGTAGCCAGTGAGGACAATAATCCATTCAAATGGGTTCACTCTTATACCATATCTATAATAAAAAAGAAAACTTTTTAATTAAACACATAATCCACAATCAGTCGATTTTACAGTCACACTTTGTGTCCCCATGCCACGACTGACCTCTAAAACTAATATGTATTGACAATTACAGTATAACTTGCTTAATTATATCTGTTCCAGCATTTTGAGATTCATTTTTATTTACTTCCCATATTGTTTGGGTCCTTGTATAATCATAAATGAATTATAGTGCATCAATGTCATTTCAATATGTTTAAAAGAGCACACTGATTAATGTGTTAAATTAAGTAGTATTTTTATCAGCAACTACTTACCTGTATAAATATGATATGGTTATTACAAGTAATTGTGTTTAGCAACTTACTTTAAAAAGTTTTCAAGGCAGAGGCGAAGCCCTCCGATAGTTAACATCAAAAAACCCCAATTGACAAGTCCAGTAAAATTTGTGAACTCTGAACTCCATGAAAATAATGAATCTCTGGGCTTGTGACATCTAAAATATATTATAATAAAAAAGACCTCATGCTGCATATAGCAAATACTGCAGGTACCTGCAGTATTTGCTACTTGCAGAGGAAACCTGGGAACCCAATGTTAACACACTCCATTCTCATTAAGCTCAGGCATGTGACCTATAAGTGATTCTTCAATCAATAAAATCTTTACCAGGAACCCCACATAATTTATTAGGATTAAATTTAAATAATTTAAATTTAATCCTAATAAACTATTGGGCTTGTTTATATTCTTTTTAATTTTCGGGGTTTTGTTTTTACAAATATTTTTTGTTATTTTCAATTGCTTTAAACAAAGTTATACTTAAAAAATAATAATCAGAATGAATGAAAATGAAATGATAATTTAATGGTGTTATAATGAATATGGTTCAGTTTACTTACGGTTTATCAAGTTGAGAATTTCTTGCCTTTTTCTCTTTTTCTGTTATTTCTTCTGCTTTTGTAACACTCTGTGCTCTCCGATATCTCAAAGAACTTTCCTCAATTTTCGAAGGCATTTTATGTATTTTTTTATAATAAAATCTAAAAAAAAGTGAACGGTTTGTTGATGTTTTATAATTTAAAACTATTTATCTTAATCGTTAATAAATTGTTAATCTTATCAAAGGATGTTACACCATGTTTACATTTTCTTACCTATTTAAGGTGGTTAAAAATTTATTATAATTGTCTAATGCAATAAAACTTATTTAAGATAAGTTTCAAATATAAGCAAATTAAAGTTTATAGTAATTTATAGAAAAACAATGATGAAGAACATGCTTGAAGTTTGTTACTATTGAACCGCTGTTCTGCCCATGACAGAATGATACAAATGACAAAACTATCAACATATGATCATTGAATAATGACTTTGACTTATGCCTAGTTTACACGTTTGTCGAGGCTTGCTAAATTTCCACAAGCTCCAATACTTAAAATTTTTGTCTAGCCGCACACACACACAATATTATTGTCAAATGTTAATACTTTATTGGCAATATTGTTCAATAAATGGCCCCGCGCACTACACAATATAATTGTGAATATTTTGTAGTAAACTCTGACGCAATCCCTCAGTAGCTTTATTTGTATGCATACGTGTTAAATCAAAATAGCTAGATTAAAATAAACCGTTGCTTTAGTCATTGCATTTAGCTTACTTAAAAAGTGACAATAAAAAAAAGATTTATCAGGGGCACAAAGCGTAACTGTAAACGCGGCTGGATGTGGATTCGACTCCCTCTCAAGGAAATGAAAAAATTATTTAAATTTATTTTTCCATTCTTCGCTCTCGTGTCGAGACAAAACGCAGACTTGAGTCCCCGAATTTAACACGCAATGCCTCCAGAATTCAGAAGAAAATTGGTAACACCAGAATTTCTCTGCTTATCCTCCTGTGTGTGAGACACAGCATGAAGCTAATTTTACTAACAGAGAATGATTTAAATAATTACTTGAGGATGAGATATACCCGTTTTCACAAAATATTATCTATATTAGATTTTTTTTATGTATTGAGAAGCTTTTTTAGCGCATAATATTTTTAACTTTATCATGATATGCTTCAATTGATATATCCTAGAGTTCTGGATAAGTTTGCCATGTTTTGATAAATTCTATCAAATATTGTTTTTCCGTCGTAGAAATAATAAAAATATTATTTTCGCAATTTATACTGTTGAGTTTCTGCTCTTGTCAGCAGAACTGTCTATATATTCATTTGATTAATAAGTGCGTAGAAAAGTCTCTTCGCATATATTGTTTTTTTTTTATTTTCAATTATTATGTATATACATTTTTTGTAGCTTATAATAATATTCTATTTTAGCTGGGCCACTAAACTATTTTTCATACTACATAAGCAAATAACTTTTTTCATACTACATAAGCAAATTTATTTCACGTTCATAGACATTTTTTAAATATACAATTATCACTATGTTATCTTCCTAATCAAGCTGTCAATCGTTTCAAAGGTCACTTTTCCTTTCACGAGTCGGATGTGTGGGAGTGTAGATATGCTTGCTGTAACGTAATGTAAACTTAAAATAAAATTTTATAAAATTAGTGGGAAAACCTTTATAATATATTAGAAATATACCCCAGATAAAAATACATCAATAACTATGAAAATTTGGACATCAGAACATACTTTTAAGTACGTTGTTGTGACGCAATATTAACAATTCTTCGTTCGTTAATGTTGAATTAAATTCCATTTAATTGTGATATTTTTGCAGCCATCCTTGGGAAACTGTTGCTCAAGCAGCATGGAGGAAATATCCTAATCCTATGAATCCAGCAGTTATAGGAATTGATGTAGTTGACAGAAAAGTTGTAAATGGAGTTTTACATACCCACAGGCTAGTCAGCTCTAAATGGTTCTTTCCAAGATGGGCACAAGCAGTAAGTATTTAATTCATTTGTAACGTGTAGAACTCTTTGATATTTTTTATTTAGAATACACAATACAATAATTATGGTATGTTACCTGATTTCAGCTTATTGGCACAGCTAAGATTTGCTATGCTAGCGAAAAGTCTGAAGTGAACCCCAATGAACGTCAAATGACACTTAAGACAAGTAACTTAACATTTTGTCACTATATTGCGGTAGATGAAACTGTTAAATACACCCCTCACCCATCTGACCCTACAAAGACACTTCTAAGGCAAGAAGCTGTGGTTACTGTACAAGTAAGTAATAATTTAATGAGATTTGTTTAATATATAAATTATTCCCTTCAAGATCATACTTGTTTGGTTTTATTTAGCTTCTGACTTAAAATTTTCCTTTTTAAAAATCCAAATTGCATTTTTCATTTCCAATTCATGCATACACATCAAAGTTCTATTCACTTCAGGTCTTTTATTATTTAATTATAACAATGATAAACAATAAATTTTGTTGCTTTTGCATAGAGATATATTTCTTAAAATATTTAGCTGTATATCCAATAATCTTAAATCTTTGAATGTATTAATGTTTGTTGTACCCACATATTTTATATATAAAATATAAATATATATATTTATTGACTTTTAAAACATATACAATAACTAAGAATATAATATAGAATAACTAAGATAGTTGAAGTACTGATAGTTGAAGAAAATAGCTGTACTGATGTAGATCAGTACAGCTATTGGCACCAATATTTTGCTGTAAGACAATTTTTGACTGTACATACTGATGAATTAATTTATATTATTTATATTTAAATAAAATTAATTTATATTTAAATACTTTTCATTTCCCTGGTCTGAACAGCAAAGTGCTAAATTTCTCAAACAATAAATCTGATTATTCAGTTTACTACAGCATGTACCAGGTTTGATATTGTGAGTTTAGAGCAAAATATAAAATTACTTGAAATTATTTCAGGGAGTACCCCTAAGCAGCTATATGGAAGATTTACTGACCAACAAAATTTCATTAAATGCTGGCAAAGGACGCCAAGCAATTGAATGGGTAATAGGGAAAATAGACTCTGAAATAAAAGAATTAGCTAATACTGCATGTAAGAGTACAGATGAGCTTCTATCACATACAAAAAAGTCCTTAGATGATATCACAACAACAGCTAGAAGATCAATGGATGATATATCATCTAAAGCAAAACGATCTTTGGATGATATAGAAAAATTCCGGAAGGCAAATGCTAATCAACGAAGCTGAAAAGAAGAGTGACTTCTCCATCTATGATCATGGAAGGACTAAAAGACAGAGATAATTCACTCATGAGAAGCTTATTTAGAAATATTTCATTATTTTGAGCTTTAATTATTTTTCATGCAAAACATATAAATATTGCAAAACTTTTGTTGATGTATGCAAGTCTCATCCTTTTATTGTTTCACCAAAGGACAAACTATTTATAGTGAGGAATGTGTTTAATTTATTTATTGTATGTGTATAATGAGTAGAAAATGTTTTATTGGTGTATAGTGTTGCTGATAAAGCATTTATATATAATGGTTTTTAAATTATGCATTTTATGTACATAATAAAAAATTAAATGTGCATTTTGGTAAGTTTGATGTACTAATATAATCAGAGTTTTAATAATGTCACATGATGATAACTGTTGCTATTATAAATAAACACATCTTCAGGCAACATGCATATTTTATTTTGTAATTTATTAAATTACTCGACATGAAAAACATATTGTAAAGTATGAAACAAATTTTAATTTCCCTTCAGAATTACTTAACATATTGGTGTTATAATTTCTCAAGTCATTTCTCACTAAATAAACATATTTCATTGTAAACTTTTCTTTAAATACAATACAATTTTGTTACTGATAACTTCTTTATTTTTCCAAGTCCCTTATAATGTCCCTATTAGTATTTTAATTACAGATATATTAGAACAAATAATACACTTATGATCATCTAGAATCAAAACATAAATATCTTATTTTCTATATTCTATAACTCATTTAAATAATACAAATACAGTATAACCTCTTCCCCAATATATTCTTTGACTCAGTGGCAAAAGATTGGAAACACCTATTGTTTCCAAAAAAGGGAAAGGAAGGTTTCTACCAATATAAGCAAATTGAATATAATGAATTGCTAATGCTTCAAAGATATTGTTATGCTTGGACTTAAAAACTAGATTACTATTATTTCATACAAAACTATTAAATAAAAAAAATTGGGAGTCACATTTTACGGTAATAAAAAGTCATCCCAAAATCATTGGGTACTAGTCCCAGATGAAGTCATACCACCATTTGTTACACTCACTGGAGTTCTGCTAACAGCTGCCAAATGTGATGCTTTATGTCTCTCTAATTCATTTACCCATGACCGTACATGTTCAAGTCTGTGCCATGCCATTTGCAAAACCTTTTGTGATGCATATCCAGATCCTTCATGTGGTTGGCCTGTAGAAACTTGTGTTAAGTAATTAATTTGATCACTTAACTTAGATTCTACTTGACTTAATGTTCTAAGAAATTGGGAAGTGTTGCTTTCTGCTTGTTTTTGACTTGATTTTTCTTTGCCCAATTCCAATAGAGCTTGAGCTAAAATTAACACATTTGATTAGCTTATTGTGGATTTGTAAAATTTGATAAATATAACAAATTTAAAGATTACCTGCACACTGTAAGCATGTTATTATGTCTTTTTCAATGTCGTCCAATACCTGAATCCTTTCTATGGGCCCAGCCATTGTAATAGATCACACAAACGCGTTAGTTAATTATAAATTGTTCGTTGAGTAATAAATTACTAAGAATAGAAATTGTATGGATATAATCATTAAATCAAGAAATTAAGACACTACTACATTATTTACTATAAAACTAAATCGTAAATTTAATAAATTAGAATCAAGAATGTAGACTATTAATTAGGGATGCTCGAGGATTATCGATTTTCTATGAACATCGATGTCAGGACACAATGTATATTTAGTTACGTTCACATGCTTTCAAAATTTTTAATTTTACAGTATTGACAAAAAGTATTGGGATATATAATGTGATTTTACGTTTAGTTAATGTTTGAAATTTTCAACAACTTTTTTCATTTTTGTTTTAATAAAAATGTCGTATGATATTATAGTGTTTTGTTTTTTGATGACGATATGTGCAAAAAATATCGATGTTGGCTGATATTAATGCTTTTCTTTCGATTTATATCATAACGATTTACATATAACATCGATCATTTCGCTTCTATGTTTTCTAACATCGAGCATTCCTATTAAAATAATATTAAGATTAACTTAAAGCTTGACCACATACGAACAATATTATTGTCAATAATGTTGTTCAATATATGGCCCCCCATTCTCCGTAATATTATTGACAATATTTCATCGAAACCTTTGACGCAGTCGCTTAGTAACTTTTTTGTATGCATACGTGTAAGTCTAAAATGGAATAGAGAAAAGCCGTTGCTTTAGATCAAGGATCACTTTTATATTATTCTTGGTAGCAGGGATCACTATGCATGTAGGTATAATAAAAATACCTGTGATAATCAAACAAAACAGTCATAAAATTAAAATCGTTCGCGGACCATATTTAGGCTTCTGCGGTCCACTAGTGGTCCGCGGACCACTGGTTGGGAACCTTATATTATTTTATTTAACTTAGTTACAAAAAAAGCAATAAAAAAGACTGACTTAGAAAAAAACTGAGTTTAATCATTTCAATATTATTAGCAAACTACAATAGTGGCTATTCGTGGCTCACTATATAAACATGACAGGTTTGATTTCCGCTCTAGGAAATGAAATATTTTATATTTTTATTTTTTCACTCTCGTTTCGAGGCAAAGCGCAGTATTGATTTCTACCACTCAAGACGTAATACCAGAATTCAGTGGAATATGGGGAATGGAGTGTCTTAACAGCGTTAAGCTAATTTAACAAACAAAGGATAGTTTAAAAAAACGATTTGAGGATAAGACCCCCTTCCAAAAAATATTATCTCTATTTGGTTAGATTTTTTGTGAAACTACGAACAGCTTTTTTAGCGCATTATTTTTATAATTTTATCGCAATATACTTCAATTGATATATTCCATTCCAAATTTCAATTTCCAAGTTTGGCATGCTTAAAAAAACTCTATTAAATATTGTTTTTCCATGTGATTACTTCCATTACTACAATATCTATATATTTTTCATCGTCCTTCTTGCATAAAAAATAGAAGCGTTCGTCTCCTTTGAAGTCTTTTTTTTTTATTAAAATATTGCAGCTCACCCGCACACGACAATATTATTTATAATTACCCTGCCTCTCCCCGATACTGTCGTGGCAAAAACAGAATTTCTAGAAATCTTCAATAATATTGAAAATCGGCCGCACACAGGCAATATTATTGACAGTACATATTTTATTGATAAAATCAAGAAAAATTGTGCATTATTAAAGCTGTTCGATATTTACAACTTTTTTTTATTATTCGTCCTCTGTTAGTAAAAATATTTTTTACTTACTACTTAAAATATACTTTACGATGTATGCCGCACACAACAGGACAACCAGAACAACTTAAGAATATAATTTAATTAATTACCATAATAAAAGGACTCACATTCTTCGCTATGGTATTAATAAAAAAAAGTGGTCCGTCGGTAATAATACCTTTGCCACGTTCCCCATTTTCCTCCGAATTCTAGAGGCATTACGTGTTGAGGGCGGAACTCAATGCTGCGCTTTTCTTCAATACCAGAGTGTAGAAATGAAAATATGAAATATTTCAATCCTCGAGCGGGAATAGGACTCACAACCTTTACAGTCACACGTTGTGCCCCTGGGATACGAATGACCTCTGTTAGTTGTAGTTCATTAATTTTAATATTAGTTATTAAATCAAGTTTTTTTCTCATCCAGTTTTTGATTTATATATTTTCTTTGT
Organism: Heliconius ricini; assembly: GCA_018231645.1. Taxonomy (NCBI): domain Eukaryota; kingdom Metazoa; phylum Arthropoda; class Insecta; order Lepidoptera; family Nymphalidae; genus Heliconius; species Heliconius ricini. The sequence continues at coordinate 1,173 of DVQM01000351.1, read as the reverse complement.
TTGTAAGTGAGCATTGTATTTAATTATAAATAAAGCAACGGTTTTTCTTTCTCTCCAATTTAAACTTAACACATATGCCTACAAAAAAATCTACTGAGCGACTACGTCAGATTTTACGACGAAACATTGTAATAAATATTATGTTGTGTGTGTCAATATTACATTGACAATAATATTGATCAATATATGGCCCCACATATTAAAACTAAAAATCTGACGCAGTCGCTCAGTAGCTTTATTTGTATGCATTCGTGTTAAATTTAAAATATCTAGAACGAAATAAGCCGTTGCTTTAGTTATTGCATTTAATTTAATATGCTGGTAACACCATCAATGAAAATTGATTGTGACGGAAATGCAACATTGACGTTACGAATTAATCTCTTTTGACTCGGCCATTTTTGTTGCGATAGTCGGCAGACATGGTACGTGTGATATTAGTTAAATCTCAAAATATCTCAAAAATCTGTATAACTATTTTTTAATTGATTATTTGCAGTACTTTTAAAATAATCAACAAATCTGTACTCTATATAATTTTGATATCGTAAAGCTAAATGATGATAAAAACCACATATTTCATACGGTTAGAACCTGAAATGATATGAAGATACTAGGGCGGACTGAGTTTACTCATTTCAATGTAAAAATGTGATTGTGATATAGAATGATATTAAAAGATATTTGTCGTTTTTAGTCGCACAGGAAATTTTCGGCGCCTCGTCATGGATCTATGGGATTCTATCCCAAGAAGAGATCCCGCCGTCATCGTGGTAAAGTGAAGGCTTTCCCTAAAGATGATTCCAGCAAACCAGTGCATCTTACTGCCTTCATTGGTTATAAAGCTGGTATGACCCACGTGGTTCGTGAACCTGACCGTCCTGGTTCAAGTAAGTATATTTTGGTTATGTTCATATCGCACCTTTAGAATTAAGGCCAGGACACACAGAAAGCGGTCAGGCGGTCTAGTTGTATTACACAATATTGCATCTAGAGGTGTAAAAGTAACGAAATCGAGCGTACCCGTACGTATACGGTACTCGTTACTTTCGTATCGTTTCGTTACTCGTTACTCCTTATACGGTATAACTTGATATGTTCGATTGGACCAATGAATTGAGTCGTATTACGTACGCGCGTCATACAGTATGTCACTGTATCGTAACATTTTGA
>DVQM01000350.1:0-18661 GCA_018231645.1 Heliconius ricini | reverse complement strand
TATATATATAAATAATTAATTTTAATAATAGTTCTGTCTGTATGAAATGCTATATACATATTATAATGTCGTGTTGTGTATTGTTGTATGTTTTCTGTGTTTTGGTGTTTTGTTAAGAGACTATAAAGCGGAGGCTATCACTATAAGAGATGTATAAAATTTAAAAAAAAAAGGACAAACGTTTTCACGACGTTACTAAGTGACTGTCACACCATTGTAATGGACACAGAAAAATATAAATATACAAAAATAAAAAAAAAACAAAATAAAAAAAACAAGTAATTCAAAGTGCAAAAGCTAGTTTCGATAGAACATGGAGTCAACCGTTGAAACCTCTAGCTACAGACGTGAGCAAACAATGACGTCACTACGACACGCCCAGTCCCGCCCGCTGTATACTCAACCATTTGCTACACTAAAACCTACTTTATTACTATTAAATAAAGTTTATTTTCTAATAGCGTACCAATATTACAATTTTACTATAGGAATGGACGCTGTAAAATAATAGTAGCTTTCCTTAGGGGTGGCTAAATTGTAGATAATGAAAAATATTCTTTATAACAATGCCGTTAAGAATGTTATAGGGTGAGTGATACGAAAAATGAATGTCTCAAATAAAATAGGGTAGTTACAAATGTTTCCCTCAGATTGTGGATATTTAAATAATAAATAAAGGCCGTCGTGCAGCCGCTCAGCGTCTGACTGTAAACCGCGGTTCGATTCCCGCACGAGGAATAATTTTTCTTCATTTCCTCACTAGACACAGTATTGCGTTCCGTACAATTTCAAAACCTGAAAAAAAGTGGTTAGAAAAAAAACGAAGTGAGTTAGCACTATATTACCCGCTATGTTACACCAACCTGGGAGAAAATCATATATTGGAAAAGTTATAGGTAAATTTTATATCCAATTAATATTATAAAAAAATCATGTTATCGAAAAAGTTATTTTTAACTGCAATGTGCAAAATGTAACAGTTAACTTGTAACCGTTTACAACATTTCCACTTATTAATATGTATTAGTTAAATAAAAAAGTTGACTGTTTGTTTGTTTGTTTAATAGAAAAAAAATCACACAATATAGTCCACAGCAGTACCCCTTTGTATCCATTTGATAAATGTGAAATAACACAAAAGCATCCGTTTTTGATGATTTCCACGAAACGCGACAGTTTTTGACCATTTCTTAGATCACCAGTTGCTAGCAAATAATAAACTTAGTTGCATAAATAGTTTTTTTTTTGCCGTCCTGGCGCAGCGTCCGCCAGTAAACGTGACGGTTTTGGGTTCTTATTCGAGGTAATGAATTATTTTCATTTCCTCGTTCTGGTAATAGGACAAAGTTCAGTGGAGAGTACCGCCGCTCAGCACGCAATCTTCCAAATGTGGGAAACGGACTGTCTTAGCACTAAGTTCCTACCTACTCTGCATTTTTTTATAGAAAATCTTATGGTAAACAAATTAAGAGTTTTCTAATCACTTGTTTATACAAATATTGCGATGGTAAAATACTGAAAATCTTTTTTTTATGTTTGCATATGAAGAATTGGTTAAATTCTTATAGTTTACCAATTTTAGATATACTTTTTCCATTTATTGAATCGGATGTTACGTTATTGTATCAAAGAAAAAATACTATTATATAAATGAATATTTGAACGCGTAATCAGAATAAATATATTATTTCATATTTTTACCATTTTAAAATGTTATTCTACAATTAGGAATATGTATATTATAATCGATACATTTTTTACATACCAGTATTTTAGAATAGTGTATATTTTTATAACATAATGACTTAATCGATTTTTATCGATATCTTATTTATTACTAAATATTGTAAAATCGACTCATACAATAAATAATTACAAGGCCGTTTATTCCAAACGGTTGATCTCAAACAGCCAGGTGTCATGTCGACCGACCGATCATTGACTGATGGTGACCCGTCAAATAATAAAAAAAAACACCGAAACCGACGTGTGAATGGTGTGAATCTGTGCCCATTATCCTGCGGAGAACCCCCGCTGGGGCACTTTGCCTCAGCCCCCCCTTGCTGACACACATAAGTCATTTCCGATTCCTTTTGTTCGTTTTTTTCTTTTTATTTGATTATCTTTGTGGTTTATTGCAGTAGAGAGTAGTGTCAAGAGACACTCCGCTTTTACTTGTCTCGATAAATTTCGCATGGCGGAACTAAGCGTTAATTTTGTTCGGTCTCGAAAATATTTTCACCAACCAGTCAGACAACTTCCTTATTGAAAAAACTTACTAAGCTTTCATCTCACAAAATTCACGAACATTTTGATTTTATATATAAATATTTTCCGTCGATCATCCTCGAACGCCTCCCTGAATATAAAACATCCAGTTTCCGAGATTGACTACTGTTATGGTAATTTTGGAGAAAACTACCTCTCGTTTAGTCGTATTGTTAGAAAAACTTTGGAGATTTGGTAGCGAATCACATTTTTCCTATAAATATTTTTTTAAATGTACATTTCTCTTTGTCTATATATTGAGTGGTGGAACTTAACGCCACGCTTTGCCCAACTAAAATAGCTAAGATATGTTTTTTTTATCTAAAATACACACTTTCCTATTAGAAATCGAACCTACAACCATCACGAAACGGACCACTCAATAATGACGATAGTCAATAATTGTAAGGTTATAATTTGCAAATCGGCGTTTAACGCGGTGTGGCGTGACACGACCCCCCGCGAGCCTACTGTCGCTGCCAAGGGGACAATGGGGACTGCATTGTACCCGGCTTACCTTTGCAAATCCGATTTATATTTGAATATAATTGACTTTCGGTCTCGTATCAGGTATGAGGAGCGTGTATCTTATTGTTGGTTAGATCTCTATGGTATTTTTATCGGCTGAAAATGATAAATGGGTTAAAAAGATTAAGTATAGTATAGTGAGTGCGTATTCAATAGTTTCAAAGCGATCTTTTTTATGTACACCGACGTTATCGACTGGATGTGTAGGACTGGACTAGATATGTATAGAAATATAAGAAATGAAAATGAAATTAAAAATGAAGTTTGATATTTAATTTTCTTTTCTTCGGTCTTTTTCTATAACAACGCGCGGCGTTAAGGTCCGACACACAGCACGCAATGCCTTCAGAATTCTGTGGAAAGTCGGAAACGGAAGTGTCTAAATGAGAATGGAGTGCTATATCTTAACATTAGGTTCCCAGATACCTTGTAAAAAAAAGAAAGGTCATTATGGTGCAGTGGAATAGTAACTGAAGCATGTGGTGGCTATGGATTCTATTTAGTCGGGGAATTGAATGATTGCTGATGTTAAAATTAATAATGCTGTGCCAGAAAATTCGTGAAGCTACTTTTAAATATATTATTTTGCTCATTTAATTAGACAAAGCACGTCGTTGGATTCCACCACAACATTTAATATATCTAAATTTAGCAAGAAATGGAGGGTAAAATTAATAATTTTCTCAAATCGAAAAACGATTGACCGATTCCAATTTAAACCAAATCACTCGACAAATTTATTGTGGCAGCTGATTAAAGCGAACCCGTTTCTTTATTCTATAATAGACTTGAGTCACATAAATTGTATATACGTAGATGGACTATTGGATATGTTTCTATATTTTTTTTAATATTGCAACTTTATTGCTTTTATGATTTTTTTTAAATCAAATATTTTATACTATATTTGTTACTTTTAATTGAAATATTATATTACTAACACTAAAATTATAAAAAAATGGAATAATTTAGAATTTTACTTGTCTATTTAGACTTATATATATAAAATTACATATTTTAAAGACAGTCGTGGCGCAGCAGCTTAGCATTTAACTGTAAGTGTAATGATTGTGGGTTCGATTTCCTCTCGAGAATGCATTGTTTTCATTTAGTCATTATGGTAACTCTGTTTCTTTTAAGTACCCTTCTACAAAGTGTAGCTTAAAAATTAATACATTAAATTTGTTTAAATCATTTCAAATATATAGTCTTATATTTTAACTATTAATAAACAGAATTCTCTATTACAATAATCTTAGCACTAACTTACTAACATCTAACAACAATTTTATCAAGAAAAAACCCGATTCCCGGATACTCAACGGACAAAAGAGAGTCCCGACACTAAATCTCCATTCCCATTCACAGCCGTCACGCCCAAATAGTACAATACCGTCGCTACTTGCAACATCCATTGTTATTTAACCGTTATTAGATACCAATGTTAAACCCATTGTGACTGAGCCATCATTTTGAAGTGACAACTTTTGTAAATGATCTACCGCAACAATATCCATATGTTTTGCAGTTTATAGTGCTAATATTATTTATTGATTTGAGATTTGGTAGCGTATTATGGGTTTTGAATTTGAATTTTTGGGTGTGATACTGCTTGATGGTTTGTCTTTAAAGGTGGCAGTTTTAGATTCGATTCTCAATTGGAGGTACGATGTTTTTCGTTTGCTTGCTGTTGTGGTTGGAAGTGGAAGTGCGGGGTTGAGTTTACAACTTAAAACGGAATGTATGGAAATTTGGGCCGAATGTTAGCAGCAAAGTGTCTTAATACTAGCTTCCCTTGATATAGTGTCATACTAAAAAAAGAAATTTACAGGTAATTAGAACCGAAGTTCCTCAACACTAGGTACTTATGTTTTTAAAGAGATACACGAAGTTGATGCAAGACGAACCGCGGCGTTGGGTTCCGTTGAACACACAATGCCTCTAAAAAAAGTTGAATATATAAAACGAATTTTAACACTACACGTTTGTTACAAGTTCACCGTACTTGTTAAAAAAAAATTAAGCCACAGAAAAGACGCCCCGGTGGCGCCTCCCGTCGACGTGTCTCTATGACATAAACCCACTCGTGTAATAATGTTGTTTAGAAGTATTTAACGCGTCATTTAAAAGGGGTTTGTCTAAAATTATGCAAATAAAAAAGTATCCTTTTTACTTAAACTGTGTCAACATTTGTTTAGGTAGCGTTGATTGTTTTGTTGTCACACCTTTTGTTATCCTGTAACCGGTAGGCCACACTCTGAGATGTCATTTAGCGTTAATCGCTATTAGTGCGGGCGTGTTTAAGAATTTAATGAGCAATTAAATGATTACTGGTGTTGTTGAGCTATAAATGTTTTGTTTGATAGTAACTAACAAGATTTAAAAATAACAATACTAAGCTATATTTATCCGACCATATTCACTATCATTCAAAAAAAATTATTTTGTTTGAAACTTTATGCCGCATATAGCAGAGTAGGTAGAGGGTAACTAATAGTAAAAAACTTGAGCAGAGGTCAACGCCGTGTTAAGGTAGGACACTAGCGAGCACGGCGATGAGCTTGAGTTCAACGCCGTGCTGGTTCAGCTCGCGTTTTACCAGAGCGATTAAATCAACATAATTTATTCTCCCAAGTGGTAATCTAGCCCACAAGCGTCACGAAACCACCAATAAAAAAAACACTAATTAATCAGAATCGAACTTACAACCATTACAATCCCACTAAACCACTAAGGTGTCAATATAAAAAAATTTGTTATACGCATTTCGATAGTTTACAAAATCCTTTGTCCCTTCATACTCGTACATATGAACTGACTGCAGTATATTTTATTACCGCACTGCTGGGGTAAGGCGCGGTTCTAAACATTAATATTATTTTATTTGTTATTATTTGCCGGGTGTTACAAGTCAGTCATTGAGTGTTGAATTTATAAGGGGACATTGTACCCCTTGACGGTAGTTCAATCGTTTTTACACGGTGTCTATCTATGGTTTGAGTTTTTGCGTTCATTTCTATAGTGGATATATGATATGTGAAGTTAGTTGTGCTTATTGGATTTTGAAGTGGCGCAAAGGCACAGGCTCATGTAGCTGTAAAAATGAATTAAAAACGAACTTGCTCTGGAATAAAAAATAAAAATATTGCATACCATCGCGCCCGCCGATTGTATCAAGATTTTGGCGGAATATAGAGAACAGAGTATCTTAATACTATGTTACCAGGTTCCATCTTTGCAACAATGTGAAGCTGTAAAAAGCAACAACCAAGTGTTAAGACATTCATTTTCTCACTTTCCACCTTTGCAGAAACTTAAATAGAGTGCGGAACGCCGTGCTATGCCCCTCTAGGTAAGTATAATTCACTCTCCTGAACGTGAATCGAATCCACAACCATCGCATTTGTAAATCCTGCGTTTATTAGCATAAAATACTTTAGTATCGATTATTTGTGTTTCTCTAAAACAAGCTAACTCATGTATAACTAAAAGGTATCTACTTAGAAACTGGAATTTCTAAGGTAAACATTATTAGGAGGCGGCTTCCCTCCAGCTCAGTAATCATACTAATTACATTACACATCTTATTTACGATGTCAAAGTTCATTTGCGGGTATACTTTCGTGTATGTACTTAAATAGAAGGATTTTAGGCACATAAAGAGGCTGTTAGCGCTATAGGTTGTGGGTTTGACTCCCACTCAAGGAAATTATATATTTAATATTTTCATTTCCTCACTCTAGTAACGGGGCAAATGGGATATTGAATTCTGCCTTCCAAAACGCAATGAACAGAACAGAATTCGGTGTAAAATTAGGACGCCATGGGAACGGATTGTTTAAACACTAGGTTCCCAGGTCCTCTCTGCCTACCGCTTGTTATGTGCGGGATACAGCGTGCAGCTAAAAAATATGACTCTATAAATATAAACTATATAAGCAATTAATGCATAAAACATGGTCAAATATCCAACTTCAAAGTAATAAGTAGATTAAGCTAACACTTTGTGCTTATGTAGTTTTACCATAGAGATTTTATGATATAATTTTCTTCTGATGCTGGGCTTTCTAATTCAGCCTTCTATACCTATTATATCAATCCCGTCTTTTAAGTTAATCCCTCAGTATTTAATCGGTCCAATCTTCATTATGTCTTTTCCATTCTTTGTGACGATAACAAAATAAACTATTCTCAACTGTCACGCCTAAAAATCACAAAATAAAAAAAACAGAACAGAACTTTATACCAATAAAACTTACTAGATTTTAAATTAGAACAAACAAACAAATATTTTATTTCCGTCACGTAGCAAATATTAGATTAAATCAATTCGTTATAATTCAAAGGGCTGGGGTGTGTGATATTTACGCAACGCCTCTATTAGATTACACTCCAACAGTCACACCCCCTGTGTGCGACACATGTCGGATTCGAATTTACAATACTTACAACAAATGAATGTATGGGCCATGGAGTATGGAAGCTGTTATTATTTCATTATTTTGAGTGTGGTTGTGTGTGTACCTGAAATTGTTTGGGCATTATAAAATGTACAACTAAACTCGCATAATCATATAAAAATATCTACAAATCAATGGGGTTGGTAAGAGTAGATGGTAGAGGGCCTAGACCTAGGCCGCTCCCGACTCTGATATTGATTGACGGCGTCAGAAAGACTTTGAAGAGACTACTGGACTCTCCATACTGAAGGCTCAATGCAAACTGAACATTGTATGTGTGGTGGCAAGGAAGCATCCCATCAAAGCCCCCACCAGCTACCACCAGAGCGGACACGACTTTGAATAATGAAGAAAGCTACGAATAGGAAGACAAAAGGCAGAATTTGGTGATAATTCACTCTATTCTGTAATTTTCGTCAATTTTCTTTTGTGCTCACGTGATTTAATTACAGTATCTACATAACAATTAACTTTGAGAAGCTCAATGTCGTGCTTTATGTTACCAAATCTTCAAAACTTTTAATTATAATATATATACCAATTTCAACTACAACTTTGCACGCGTTGCCACCTGGAAATAACAATAAAAATAAATTTTAATAAAATCCAAGGAGATGCTGAATTTATGGCCAGAAAATGTTAAATTAGTTTCGATAAATTTATATTTTAAAAAAATCCTTATAATGTGTATTTAAATATATCGCTGAAAATAAATGTGAGTTTAATAATTATTCTTTAAGTAAATTAAATGGGAATAAAAATAGGTTAATAATAAAAAATCCGATTCATGTCAGCCATATCTTTGATCGAAAGATTCTGGCCACATAGTGGTCGTGAGCTTAACTCCCACTCTGTATACTGATAAAGCTGAAGAGATTCTTCGATTCAACACGCAAATCTCAGGAACTAGTGGTTCGTATTGAAAAATTATTTTTGCGTTGGATAAAATTAATTGCATTATGTTAATCTTTTTGATGTGGTCAACGTACTTGCGTTCATACTTACCTCCCGCACTCCCTCCTCAATTCTTAGTTGTTTCCAAGTGACTACTAATGCCGGATATTTAACTTTACGAATCTAGGTACAGCAGGCAAAGAGAACCTATCATCCAGGTTCTTCGTTCTGCACTTTCCACCTAAAAGTATTTTAACTGCCGTAACTAAGCGCCGTGCAATATTATTTATGAATTACTTTTTTCCATACAGACGGAGCACCGTACCTGCTGCGCCTGTGGGGAGCCGATAGCTGATCGCTTCCTCCTGGAGGTCGGTGGCGGCGCGTGGCACACAGGCTGTTTGAGATGCTGCGTGTGCGCAGTGCAGCTCGACAGACACCCTTCCTGCTTCCTCAGGGACAGGCAGGTCTATTGTAAACAAGATTATGCAAAGTGAGTTATTTTTTTCGTTTTTTATTGCTATGCTATTTTTTTACGATATTTTTTAAGATATACATTTTTGTGTGTATAATTACTGTAAAATCACTTCTTATTCACTCTGTGTTAATATCTATCGTATGTTCTATTAATTTATTTTTATATAAATGTGTTATTATCTATTTATGTTCATTTAACAGGTAGACTTGAACAAAGTCAGATCAAAAAATCTGTTGTTGAAAATTATATATTTTTTTTCTTTTTTCTATAAACGTCAATTTTGAGATTTAAACGAGTTTTTCCCAGTTAGATCACTGAACATCATTCTTTGTTAACCAACAATCAATACAAAAAAAAATACCTCTAATTAACAATGAAAGAAAAGAATCATATCACTCGAAAAAAAAACTGTTATTTTACCATAGTTTTTTTTATTTACCATCTAAAAAATTAGACTTAATTTGGACAGGTCAAAGGTACTGTATGAATAGATGTATAAATTCCTAAGTCATCCGATGTCATGTAGAGCTGGTCTTTGTCGGAGTTGGGGCTGGCATGTGGTGAATAGTGACCCACTCGCTGTGTGGCCGTGATGCTGCATTATAGTGTACTGAGATTATTAAAAGTATGTAGTGTGTAAGTAATGAGGCAGCATCTGACTGTAAATACGACGGTCGTGGGTTTGATCCCAATCGGGAAATCATTAAATTTTAGTAATTTGCTTTCTGTTAAGATAAAACGGATATCCATGTGTGTACGTATAACATACATTGCTACTTATTAAACATACGTTTTGTAGTCTTCAATTTTACAGGATATATTCTCTTTATTTGTGGTTCGAAACCACGACTTTGATATATCACTTTATTAACTTTAACGACGTAGTTTTTTATAATATAAAATATAAAAAAGAAGCTGCAGCGTCCTTACTGTTTACTAATCTGTATCCTTGAAATATTTATTTGTCTTAATTTTATAATATAATCATATTTTTTAGGTATGTTCACTAAAATCATAGAATGTATTTTTTTACTCTATATATTTGTCCAAAATTCGATTAGATATAAATTTATCAATAATTGGACCAATGTTAAAGAACTTTTTAGGTTGAAATAAAAATATAAAAATATATTAACTTCAGCATTATAAATTTCAAAAAAAAATGTACAAAAGTCCCCATATCAGTTCAGAAGAAGCAATAATACTCATATATCCGGGTGTATCCGGGGCCAATCACTAGCCACAGCACAGCAGGTGCGTGGGAACTCCATATCGAACCCAAAAAAAAAACAGAGTGCGTTGTCCTTCCAGTGGTTTTATTGAAAACCTCGTCTCTAGTACACAAAGCGACGACGGGGTATGTTGGCGTAAGGAACGCAATGACTTGCGTTAAAAAAACGTTTTCATTTGTCATTTATTTTGATTGTCATAAGTTGATGCGACGTGGAACGATATATTTTAATCGGCCAGCCGAATGTGAAGCCGCGACCACCCCGCTGGTTGTGGTGGCCGGGCTCTTTTGGCGATGTTGGTGCCTTGAGGTCGGGTGAAACTTCATAAATCATTTCTATAAAGAAATATACGTATGTTGTGTATACGAAAGTGAATTCTGGCATTATTCGTTATATTTTTTTTATATTTACTCTGTATCCCCTATATGTATAAGGGATACAGAGTGAATATAAAAAAAATATAACGAATCCCTTATAGTGTAAAGACACTCCGTGCACCACTGTCCGTCGAATTTTTAACAATAAACAAATTTTGAAACAAAAAAACAAAGTAACATTTTTTTTCGTTAGACAAAACATTCCTACTATCACTCTATTCTCCACATTTCACTCTAATCTTAGTAGTATTTTAAGTAAAGTTCTACATGGCTGTATTTATGCCTACCTAATTACACCACGATGAAATGAACATAAGTTCCTACACGTCGCTCAGAAATATCATATTTAAATTTATAACATAAAAAATTCAAAAAGCTCTACTGCCTCATTTACTTTAGCATTTACTAAAGTAAATGAGGCACGTAGCGTCTTTACTAGGTTCCCTATGCCTCCCCTGTTGTGTGCGGGATTCAGAGTGTGGGTGATTTAATTTGATTTTTTTACTCTACTTTACAAAACAAATGTAACCAACAGATAGTTTTAGTTTAAATTCATATAAACACTGTGCAGTAGACTCAAGACAACACGTCTTGTTGAACCAACAAACACTCTCACAAGTACATCTAAATACATACAAACAGAAAAAAAATGATCTCTCTAAATATAGAAATGGTTTATTAAAAATCTATTGATTCCCAAATGATCTTGGACGGGCGTATCACAATCTCACCGATAGGTCAGCGCGTGTCAAACGGCGATCTCGACGAACGATACTTGAGTATGGGTATGGCTATAGAACATGTAAAGGTATCCTTGGCATTAAGAGGCACGCTTGAACAACTATTTATATTTTATTTACCATATTATAATTAAGGCTTTTTGTTGCTATGAAAGCTGGTTAGGCGGAGGTATGATGGTCTTTTAATTTGTGACGTCATTGTTGACTAATTGAGATAGCTGATCTGGAGGAATTTGGTACCAGTTTAGGGGAATGGTGATGTTTTTAATAATATTGTTTTACTCGATATTCTTAGATAATATGCAAGTTTAGGCGCCCCTGACACGCAATTTCTCTAACCGAAGACAAATATAGAATGGATTAACAAACAAAAATATATATAGCATATAATAAATTATATCATGTTTCGTTCATTGAGAAGTACAAAATTCAAAGATCGAGTGATCTACTAGTATATATTCTGATTAGTGCTATTATTCAGATCTTATCACCGCCATCAAACCAGCTCGATGATACCACACTATGATATTATCATTAGCTACTTACAACTACCAAGCTTTATGATGATACAATTGTTCGAAAAGGGTTAGTGGGTCAAATTCTGTTCCTTAGAAACCTACTTGACCTAGTAAAAATATGTTAAAACATTGTAGGTTCACTAAATTCTAGACCTATTTAGTGCAAGAGTGCTAGAAATTACTAAAAATCAAAAAAATCCTTTTATACTTTTATTTATATTTTTAGAATTTAATATTAAAATCTCATTTTATACTCCGCCGTATAAGGCGCACTCTGTCAAGCCGAGCAGTTATTTATGACAGCTTTGTTAGCGCCTAACGCTTAGTTTAACCTAATTAATGGTACGTCGTGGCTCATGGGCACGAGCATGTGGCTGTAACGCGACAGTAGTGGGTTTCTATTTCAGTTGGCGAAATTAATTATTATTTATTAATATTTTTATTTCTTCGTCCTGCAAATTAGGCTTCGTCATGCAATTTAGGCAATTAGCATTAAGTTTCGCCACTAAACACGCAACGCTTCGAAATTTCAGCGAAACGTGGGGGACGGAGTGTCCTAACACTAGGTGCCCTTGGTCTGCCCGTTATATATCGGGATAATGTGTGAAGCTCAAAAAAAAATTATGGTACGTTTTAAAATGTACGCTTAAACAAAACTTAAATTATTATACAAATAAAATATGCAGGTATGTACTTAATTTTGACTAATGTACATGTATATATATAATAGTACGTGCCAATAGCACAGTTTGAGTTAAATATTTGAGCAAATAAGTCATAAATTTCGTCGCTAGTTTATTAGTGGTTTCATAGTTTTGGAGAGGTATATGATTGGGTCCATCTTTTATGGCACGCTCAGTGTTTTGCTCATTATAAACCTAATTGGATATCAGTTAATTATAACTAAATTGTACTATAGTTCGTCGTTTTTTGTTTCTCTTCGATTTTAAAGTGGTTTAAGCTGTGTTTTTATCAATTATTTAAATAGTACTCCTATTACTGAGATACGATACGATACGAGTTGAAGATTTGTGATATAATTGTTATTGCTTTATTGATCGAGGCAAGTTGATGAGAAGGCGGTCCGATTTGTTCGAGGTAGTCTCGAAATCCGTGACGTAGAGGTTATACTCTATGTTAGCTTATGCTCCAAGAGCGTCGACTCCGATGATATAATCACATTCCAGGCCGGCAGTCAATACAATGGTTCATTCTGTTATGTATAAGTCCCTGATGTTATGGGTCTCAGGTGTCTAGAATAGCGGGGGCTGGATGTCATGATGCAGGATTTGAAAGCTAATATATCAAGGCTTATCACTAAGAATTTTGAATACCGTGGAATGCTGAATAGTTTGAGTGGGAAGCCAGATTCTGGCAATCAAATCCGGGACTTATGTCAGGCTAAGAAAAATGAACTCTATATACTTATATGGTACCGGGAGTGGATCAAACTTCCAATATAGGATATGGGCAAAGTTCCCCAAAAATTGGGAAAGTGCGAGTGGGAACATAAACTCACTCATTATAGCGCAATTATTATATCAACTTGAAAGATTTTGTTACTTAAAAAAACAATCAAGCATGAAAGTTTTTTAATTTATTCTCAGTTACATCAGCTTATCAATTTTAAAAACTCTGAAGGTATCATAAAAAAAATGGGATTTGTAAGCATCGTATCCCGGTACTCCTTTTGATACTTCGTTACTAACTTTTCGTCCAACGAAAACGTGTTACATATCGAAACCCAGGCATATACTTTATTTAACAGGATCTACAAAACAAATGTATTAACACATAAATTATCTTTCGAGTGGTAATTATATGTCCAACTTTCTATATTATCGTATTATAATTTTTCGTTTTACTTTTTTTGAATCTTATCCTTTTCTAATATTATATTTGCATTCGCATATGAAAATTAAATGATCAAAAAAGCTATAATTACAATGGGATATCGTCTTAGTGTAAACGCGTCGGTTGTAGGTTGGATCTCTACTCAGGGGTAAGCTTATATTTAATTAATTTTCAATTCCCACTCTGATAGATAAAAGCCTAGCGTTGACATTAAAAGTCGTGAAACTTGCATATTCTCCAATAAATTGCATTATAAAAGAAAATAATTTCAATTAAAACTATATCAGTTATTGGATACAAGGCGGCATGTTGGCGCTACCTAACAAAAAGGTGCGCTAAATAAACAAAATACAATATGATATATTTGAAAGCAATTACATTGGTAGCCGCCGGCGACCAACACTCGTTACAGAGAGATATTTATATGCGCCTGCGCAGCTAACGATGTTGATTATTTAACCGATTATGGAAAATGTTGATTTTTTAAGCTTATTATTTGTGGCAAAGCTCGTGAAAGCTTATAAGCCCATAATTCGATATTATTATATATTTTTATAATCAGTGAAAGTAATAAAGATTACACAATTCCCTAATATTCTACTCGAATATTTTGAAGTGCAACTAAATGCCGCTAATTATAATTAAATTATTTGTTTATGTAAACGTCAACGTTTTGAGTACAACAACTGTCTTGAGTGAGATCCGTAATAATCACTGTACGGGAGGTCGTCGTGGCGCAGTAGTGCAGTGTCTGACCTGTTTATTTGGTCGTTGAGGAATCATTATTTTCATTTCCTCACTCAACAAACAAAACGTGGCGATAAGATACGTCACTTGAAATATCTTGAAATTTGGGCGGAAAATCAATATTTCATGGAAAGCTACACCGGCTTTATTATTTCAATAGTATGTCATTTTTTTGATATAACCTACTGTTAGAGTAATACAGGAGTAAGGAAGTGTCTTAACTTTATGTTAAAATTTTCTATAATTTATTTAGGCTCCCCTTGCCTACCCTGCTATGAAAGGGATACAACGTGAAGGTAAAAAATAAAATTAAATAAAAAAAATGTACGTTAAAAATACATACATAATTTATTGACCATAAAAGAATTTTCAAATCAAATGGCTTGTCGCCCAATAAATAATACCACAAGTAAAACCATTTTAATACAGTCTCTGTCGCCACCTAGAGAATTGAAGGAATAAATTGCAATACAATAAGCTATTACAGTTACGAGTTGATAGAGTAGCCTTTGCGTATATTGTTAACATTTCTAGAACTTATCTTGCTAAGATAGTTTTAAGTACATTTTTTATAGTTTTGGATTTTAAGTTGTTATAATATTATTAATTGTAAAATATATTCGTTTTATCTCTTATAGAAGTGTGGACATTGAAAACCTAGTGCTAGGACATTGCATTTCTTACTTTTCGCCTAGTTTTCAAGATATTGCGCGTTGAGTGGCCAAGCTCAACGCCACTCTAGATCTTATTACCAGAGCGAAGAAATGATAATTCATTCCCCCTAGTGAGAATTTAACGCCACACGATAACTTCAACAACTTTCAAACTTTTTAATGCTTTAGTTTAGGTTTATATACACAACATTTAAATCAAAAGGGGTTATTTATTTTTAATCGACTCTTAGTATATTTAGAAAAGAAGTTAAAAATAATCTCATACAGAGTGTAGACTTAAAGTAACAAAATACAACATTATAATTCTTTTTAGTTTACCCACATTATAATATGAAGAAAATAAAAATGTATTACCTCTACATTTAGTTTAAATTACAGCATTAAAATAATGCATTTAACTGTGAATTTGACGAGTTCATTGCTCTAGTTGCTTTACTTTAAAATGAAATACCGACTAAATAATTGAAAAAACAAACGAAAAACTTAAAATATAAAATAATAGGTCCTTCGAGCCGGATCCATACAAAAACAAACACTAACTTAATTACTTCTAACAAATGCATTACATTCAAGATTTAAAAAAATTGTATAAAATAAAATTTAAAGGCAAAATGTTCTATTACAAAAGCTGTATGAAAGCAACACGCGATGTTTCGCCCACACTCGGCACCAAATGCAACCACCATGTCTTATGTAAATGGGGCATGTACCCGGTTTAATTAATCTATAGTCGTATAAATAAAGTCTGGTAGTGGATCGTGAATATTAAACAATACGGCGCCGGCGCAATCATATCGCTAATACTATATTGGGCCTTTTGTTATTATAAGACATAGATCTTTTTATATATTATGGGTCTCTCTCAACTCAGCCCACATGACATATTCACTCAACTCGTATGTCTGTTGTCCAGATTTCGGAGGAAAGAGGGGGAGGAAAGTGTCTTAATAGAATCGTAGCGCTTAACGCTTAGTTGCCAGGTTCCCTCTGCCTACCCTGCTATATGCGTACATTAGTCCTTACTTACACATAGATGTAATCAGTACTACTAATTTCACTAAAAAAATTATAATAATTTTATTGTATGTTACCTTATTTGAAAGGTGTTTAAAGAAATAAAGAAAAAATTGAATACTAACATCATCATTTTAATTTTTTATAGTTAAAACTATTGTAATGACACAGATGACATTCTTTATTGCCTTTTAGAGTTACAACGTATTAGGTAACGTCACAAAACGCAGCACTGTAAATTGAATAACTGTGTAACAAGACAAAGCGCGGTGTTGACTAACTCGGAAAGCGGAGGTCGAAGAATTTTAACCCTAGGTTCTCTCTGTCTGCTCTGATATACGCGGGGTACAACGTAAATTCGAAAATGTTTAATCGATAATATCCAAAAGACACTCCATTCACTTATTATCTACTAAATCAGAGTAATGATGGTTCTTAAATTATTCTCGTAATCGCAAATGGAAGGTAATTATTTACAATTAAATCCATTAATTTAGGACAAAGATTATTGTTTAAAATATATAAAATTAAGAGATTAAAATGCTTTATATTTTTTTTATATTTAATTAAGTTTAAGCAGTAGTATATTTTTGGTAATCTATAAATAAAGCCTTGCTCAATAAGTTTTTTTTTGGTTTTGTATAAATATATACATTTTTAAATATCAGCCCAGAAATTAAAGGTTAAAGAGTATTTTTTAATTAATTTGTATAATTATACTTCTGGGAAAATGTTATAAAAATCAGCAGCTTAACTATGTGCCTTTATTTTATTATTTTAAAAAAATGCAATAAATGTTACGTTTAAAAAAAAAAACAGAACTCTTCTAGAACCACTTTGTTGTCCATCTATACAGTTTATACAGATATAAAGTTAGAATGAATATAAAACTTTAATAAATTATATTTCCCCATTACCAATAATTATAAAGCTTATATAGATTTCTCGATAGGTAAATCCGAATCGCACTTGGTCATTTTTTTCCATGGTTAAAAGATTTTTTTATTACCATAAGTAGAGTAATTTAAACAATAATTACAACATAAGTTCCATTTCATATACTTATAGCATAATCGATATTAAACAAATCGATTAAATAATAATCACTTACATTACACGTTCTATAATCATTCATTAAAATTCCACTATAGCCCTGTATCCGTTGACAAACTCCTGAACTGACCGCCTCGGGTGCATCGTAAATCCTCTCTCGTTGATTGCCTGTACCCCTCTTTACCCCTTCTTACCCCTTACTCCATATCTATACGACCTTTAGTAGATGACATGATTTAAGTTATTTGTTTTAGAAACACCAACAGAAGATTCATTGGAATATTATGTATGTGTTTTATTCATACCGCGGGCACTTTAGGTCGGTTGTTCACTTAGTAAACTTATATAGACCAGTTGTGCCCCAGCGTCGTAGGCGTGGTGAAACTAAGTGATGCTATATATCAAACGGCCAGGCCGGCCGGTCATGGTGCGGGAGCTCAGATGTGCGACTCTGTACACGCAATTGCGGGTTCGATTCCAGTTTCTCGCTCTGGTAACGAGGCCATCGTGGCGTTGAGTTTCATCACTCAACACACAATGCTTCAAGAATTCGACGAAAATAAAAAAGAGAAATCTTGTTGGTAACGGAGTGTCTTAACACTAAGTGCCTATTAAGACTTCCCTTTAGGGATAAGGAACGTGAAATGGTTACAATGTATATTGTTTTTACAATTTAAAACAGTGTCAGTTGCTTCAGGCGTTAATGGATAAGAGTGCCAACAAAGTCCTATGTGACTGATACCTCTATATGGTCAGCGTAATTGGCTATCAGTTATTGAGTTATTGCATAGCTGCCTTTTTGTGTTTTTATTAATTGTTTTCTTACCATAATATGTTTATTTTCGTACGTCACTTCGAACAGAGATAAATAGCTGGATGGGTTCAGGTTGGGGTTACAGTGGGTCTATTGGTGATTTTTAACGAGACCCGCTCGGTCTCTGTTGAACTGATGAATGATATGTTTAATCTTAGTTGTTATAAGTTTTGTGTTTATTCGTGTATTTACTTTTGTTGTATATATGGATAGTAACATTTTTGTTATCTTGTGTAGTATCGATCTAAACCGAGTAAGTTATGTGTGCGGTGAGTCTGACCACGGACTACTGCAAAGTGTTCGGAACTTCAGACTTATAATATATATACTACTTTATATTTTGAATACTAAATGTATGCTATTAATCTTATTCAATAGTTTCATTTAAAATGTGTAATAATCACGAAAATAAAAGAAATTTTTACCAAATCCTACTTTCCACGTGCTATGGAGATTTCCATCCAACCAAATCTGAGTATTAAAGTATTTTCTATTTATTTATCATCGTTGCATCGTAGTTATAAAAAGAGTCTCCTGTGAGAATTGAATCCACAACATTCATTTACAGTCAAAAAATCAACTCAAAATATATTCAAAAGATTTTTATTTTTTCAAGTCTTTTTTTTTTCAAAATAAATAACTTGGCAATTAACCACAATAGACTAATATGTGTCTGATCAAAATGAGATATTTTTGATTTACTTTTTTGCTTTACACCATACCTTTATCAGAGTACACAGAGGGAACTTAGCGATAAGACACTGCGCTCTCCACTTTGCTTTCTGAGATGCCGACACATTTCTTTGCTAAACGAGCGAGGAAATTAAAATAATGACTTCCCAAATAATAATTGTACTCACGACCTTGCCTTAATCTTGCCTTGCTTAATCTCTTTAAATTGATTTTCAATATGCAGTAAATCTACAATAAATCCACAGCTTCCTTTAACATCCGCCGATCCCACCATCAGACCAACCTATAACACCCCTCCCGTCCCCAGACCCCCCCCC
>DVQM01000349.1:0-18673 GCA_018231645.1 Heliconius ricini | reverse complement strand
AGTGTTAATATACACTCCAATCAGCACATATAGGTACAGCTAGCAAGGTACAGCTCAATGTTCGAGTTAGTTTTTTCATTTATCAAGCATGTTTCTTTATAATAATTATATTATCTTGTATTAGCAATTGTCTGTAAACATTTTATTTTTCTTGTTTTTTTTATAATTATTCTATTTTAGATTTTTTTACTATTTCTATATAAAATATGCATGTAAAATAATGATATTAAAAATGTTTTCTTCTTGTTCCAATGATGTGATTTTTTTATAGAATATTAAGAATAATTTTAAGACGTTAGTTGCACGACCATGTATGACAAATACATCTATCTCTATAATATTTTCTCTATATATTAGTCATTTTCATATACATTTTTATATAACATAGATCGAACGATCTTTTACTCTATATCCTGCACACATCAGGTAGACAGAGAGAACCACAAGACACTCCGTCCCCCATTTTCCGAAGTCTGGAGGCATAGCTTGTTGAGTGGCAGAACACAACGGTGCGCTTTGCCTCGACGCCAGAACAAAGAAATAAAAATGAACTATTTAATTTCCTCGAGTAGGGATCGAACCCACAATCTGTCGCGCTTACAGTACACTTTATCCGTATCATTAAGATCTTAATATATGTACATATTTATTTCTGCTTATAATTATATGTTACGTTTTTTTAAAAGCTTTTTCTATAATTAAATTGTGATTATTATTTAGAATTAAAGTTTGAGTGTTCAGTATTTTTAAAATTCAAATTGACTTTTAGAAAAAGAAACAAATGTCTTATCTTTTTTTAAAAATCTTTATTAATGTTTTCTTTTATTTTCTAGTCCAAAAGGCAGCTCCATATTAAATATTATGTATTATTAAGTTAATTTTGCCTCAATTTAATGTTTTGTATGTTTTTATAATTCAAACGTATTTTTTTTAAGTAAAGAAAATTTAGTCTGTATTGCTATTTTATTATTAATCTGTCTCATATTTTTTTTATTGTTTTAATAAAAATATTTTTTATTTGTTTATTTTGCATTTAACTCTGCACTTTTGAATATCATATTCGTTGAAAATACAATTTATATTTGTAAATTTTGCTTTATATAGAATATGAGATTTTATTTTGTAATTATTGCATGTTTTTTTTTATTTCAGATTGTATTTTTTTGATAATTTTTATATGAAGAGTTATGTTTCTTTACATATTGTTTTATGTTTATCAAAAACTCGTGTTATTTTGTTCAGTGCCTGAGGCATTGGTATTGGATTGGATATAAAAAATGTAGATGTTTTTAAACATAAATACTATATGTGTGGTAAAATTGTAATGTTTTTTTTGTGAGTTCAAAGCAATTTTGGGTTTTATTTGTGTACAATATCACTCAAAATTATAAATTTGCGCTTAATTGATGTTAAATCACCTTATATGTATAATTCAAAAGAAATTATAAAAAAAATACTTCTGTTTTTATGTGAATTTTAAGAATAATAGAGAAATAATATACAAAATACATAGTTTGCTATAAAACGCTTCTTACAAAAGTACTGTATATAATTATTTAGTAAACATTTCATACAATTAATAATAAATAACAATACACCTTGTATTTGCCCTTTTATTCACACCTTATATTTATAATATAGGCCTCAAAAGTGGCTGTAAACGGAAAAATTGGCGTTCCATTTGCGTAGGAATTCTGTCTTTTGTTTTTTCACTCTGATAATAAAAACTAAACGCTACAATACTTTACGTTAATAGTTTTAATGTACGAGACTGTACCTGCGAACAAAGTAAGAATGTGCCGTCTTAGAATGTGTTATACGTAACTCATTGCACAGTCCATACGGGTGGAGTCGCAGATAAACGCAAGTTAGAAATAATAGAACTAAGAATCCCAATTAAAATTAATTAGATTTAAAAATCGCGAAAATAGAAGAAAATGTAATAAATGATATTAAAATGAGAAAAAAAATATATACCAAGGCAAGTAATTACACTGAATTGTTATCTTGATCATTTTAAATATGGTAATCTAGGTAGTTTGTTATCACAACCATACTTTTTAGCTAAATCAAACCAACTAAAACAAGTATTTTTATTATGAATAATGTAAACTCAGAAACAAATAAAAAATACGACGAGAGAAAGGAACACGGAACAATAATTTGGAGAGTAAACATTAAAATTGAAGAGGTGTGGACACAAACTGTTCAAAACTCAAAATTTTAAGTGTGGGAATTAGTGGAACGACTTGGAACAGAGAATGCGCGTGAAAAAACTGAACATACTTAGCTCCATATTAGGCCGAACATGGGCACTATACGGGGCAATCGGTGTTTTGGCGTGAAGTACCGTCTCGCTCTGTTGATGACAACCAGTTTCTCTGAAGCCAACTTGGCCCAATGTGCTGATACTAAGCGCGGAGGAGGGGAGTGCTTTAGAAGTCTGCCGATACGACAAATGACAATGCTCCCCAATGTTCAATTAAAAGAAACGCAGACGCTTCCACCCTGTATAGCCATTTTTATATAATTAAAAAATCGTATTTTTTTCCAACATTATATTTACTATCTAAAAAAATAAAACACCAAACTCCAGTCTATAATCAATAATTATTTCCGTACAAAATTACAACATAACATATCCTATATGTAAGTAAGCATACATTAATAGTTACAACTCCGTTACGGCGGAGGATAGTAGGCGCGCGGGGGTAACGAGAGAGGACCAGAGGGTGGTACCGGGGATGGGGGTACAACCCCGTGAGGGGGAGGCGGGCGACCCGACAGGGGAGGGAAGTAGTTAGGCGGGGGTACGTTCACCGAAGGGAATCTGTGTACAGGTGGCGGCTCTGGGTACCCTAGCGGGATGGACGGAATAGGCAACCGAGTTGGAATAGGGGGGGGAGCTGTGTAAACAGGATAGGGGATGTTGGAATAAGCGGGATAATTGAATCGCATGTCCATTTTGGGTTCCTCTGAGCCATTCTTTACTGGTGTAGAGGCAGGTTTACTTGCGGGTACAGGTGATGCGGAAGTGGGCGGTGTAACAGAGGGTTTTTTGTCGTTTTTTGGCAGTTTCGCTGCGGCGTTTGGTTGCGGGGGTGAATCGCCTCCTGAGGGTTGCGTTTGGGGCGAGTATAGATCTAGCACCTGGAAAAAAAGAGCAAAGTTTTATTTATTGGTTGTTTTTTGCATTCCATTGAGCTAAGGACCTCTATACAGACTTTGCTTTTAATAATATAAAAACTTTTTCTTTTACTGATATTTCACAAAATAATACTAAATCATTTAAATGAATGAAAGATGAAAGATTATATATATTTGGCAGATAGATAGATAGCCCTAGAAAGATTATTTAGTAATCAAAATAGATCAGTTTGCTTTTGCTTCATATACGCATATAGCAATTATATTATGTTACATTACTATTGATGATAGTTATGAATAGTATTTAGTACCTATCTACTTTTAATTCAATTAAATATCAAAGTTCTTGTAATATTATTCTTGTCATATCTCATTGTCTTGTCATATTATTCTTGAAAATTGAAATTTTGAATACAATTTACCAGAAGTCTGTACAAATGTCTATTAATTTGTACAAACTTCTACAAGACAGTATAAAATTCGCTATTTAGTTATTAAAAATATAGACTAAATAACTAAATTGTAAAAATAATTACTAAATAAATTAAAAACACACACAACAGGATAGGCAGAGGGATCCCAGTGTTAAGTTCCCCACTTCCTGCCCAAATTCTGGAGGCATTGCATGTTGAGTGGCAGAACTTAACACCACACTTTGCCTTGACACCAGAGAAGAAATGGAAATATAAATTTGAATAAATATTTCATCCCCTCGAGTGGGGATCGAACCCACAACCAGTTGGTTTAACAGTCACACTTTGAGCCACTGTACGATGACTGACACAACAATTACTAATTAATGTTTAAATTTACAAAACAATTAGCCCAAACCTTGGGAATAATCTACAAACAAATATTTCATGACTTTTTGGAATTTATAGATTGATTTATCTTATCTCTGCCACTTACCACCTAAACAAGCAATGTCTTAAATTTCTCCAGGAAGCAAAGAATGTCTCAATACTAAGCTTTCAATTCCTACTCTGTGATTTACTCTGTGATTTGGAAAAGTCACAAAAATATAAATATTTTATACCTGATGACAAATATCCTCCAGCAAATCCATAGTAATATCCTCAACAAACATGTCCCACCATGCTGTATGTTTTGAATTCCGGCCATTCCAGTCCACTACTTCAAATTTACTAAGCTTTCCTGCTAAGAACAGTAAAGCTACGGCAATCACTTCTGGCTCCCATTGCAGACAGAGTGTAGTGCAGAGACTGAAATGAGTAAATATATTTTAAATCATGATACAAACATTTTATTCTATATAACAGCCAATAGAGATATTTTGAATTAATCAATATCTATCATATTTTACTTTGAGCCAATGTTACAAATGCTGATCATTGATTGATCAATCACTTAATATTATTACAACACTTATTGTTTTGCTTTCAGATAAATACTTTCTCAAACATTATCATATATAATATTTAGATGTTAGAGCTACACATGTTGTTATCTTTGTGTCTCACTGAGAAAATTAAATAATTTTAAGTAAATTTTACAAAATTATCAAATCAAGGTGAAGTTAGGATCAAACGTACCTATCGTTAACGAAAGTCCAAGCCATTTGTACCATTTTTTGTAGCTTTGCCTTATCACCTTTCAGGCATTTTGCATATTTAAGTAGGTATCCATAAGGGTGTTCAACTTGTAAGTCAAATTTAATAGTTTGCAACAATATTCTTTCTAAAGTCATCACTTCCTCCTTCGGATCATCACCGAATGTACTAAATTTTTGTTCAGTCAACAATGATTTGGCTACTTTTATGATATCTTTGCATTTTTTTGGCGTCTCTTCCACTTTGCCGGCCAGGAACAAGCAACAACACGCAGTTATATACCTTGGGAATGTCTTAAACGAGTGGAACATGTAGAAACGATGAAAATAAACAACCCCAGTAGCAACAGTATTATAACCTAAGTCCATTTTCGATCCCGTGTCAATAATAAATCTCGCGCCCTCCTTCCTGTATCGATTCTCTGAGTCATTTGGAATGCCATCGCGAAAGGATGGTGTGTTTTGTAAGTCTTTTTTGTCGTAATACCAATAAGGCATTATTGAAATTAAATTATAATAATATTTGTAACCCGTCACTAGCCACCACCGCCATTTATTTACTACTGACAGGACATTTAACATAGATGTCAAACGAAATTTTAATAAAAAAATACGATAATTTTACGTTAAGATATATATATAGTCTTAAATAATTTACTGTCAATATTATTTTATAATTTCAACTTTTAAATGATATTTTATATTTTCTAGTCTTTGTAAAGTATTTTACAAAAAAAAATTGTTAATAAAATGATGATTTTACGATAAGTTAGTTTGCCATATAAAAGAACAAATTTATCTTTCTGTGTAGTAAATTTGTAAAATAAAATTTCTTTATTTTGTAGTCACTCCAGGAAGTATAATCATGGACATATGGACCGATGTATGATAAACCACAGTCACAATTTAGTTTGAATATACCTGCACTCTATAAAGGAATATAACTGAACAACGAGCTTCGCCAAGTGAAGAATGCCCTTCATCAGAACAAGCTGCCAGAAGTATCGATGTTAGGGTGAAGGAACACACCTTCGATATCAAGAATGGGCATTTATCGAAGCCAGCTTTGTATGAGCATATTGTGGATAAATCCAACCAGTATATTAGGTTTGGTAAACCCCAAATGCTCGCTAAGGAAAGCAGAAAATATACTTTCTACCGCTTGGGACCCCATAAAACCATTGAAATCTCAAACCTACCATACCAGAGGGCTAGATACTATCAGCTTATCTGCAGGAATACAAGGCAGTACGCGAGGTAATTAAGAAATCATTGGTGGTAGTTTCGAATGAATGCCATCTCAGTCTATCCGTGAACGAGGACTACTGCAAAGTGTTCCAAACGTCAGGTTTCCAAAAATGTATAATCTTAAATATACGCGATTAATCCGATTATATAGTTTCATTTAAAATTGATAAGCAAAGTCGTGTATGTAGTCGTGTATGAACAAGGATTGGACGAAGTAGACGGCAAAAGAAACATACGTAGGCAATGGCAACAAACAAGATATCCTGCTTAAAAAAAACTGCTCAATCACAGGCGGCTTAAGCAGTTATAAGAGCACGATAGTACGCTCTCAGACCGCGACGCAAACGCTTCTTCAAATTATTCCTTGTGGAAAGCTACTAGAAAACTTAAACAGAATATCATTCTATTCCCGTCTAAAAAAATCGGATATTACCTACTTGGGCACTGATAGATCTTGAAGAAACAAAAACTTTCTCTGAACGTCTTCCGAATGTCTTTGCTGCTCATCCATTCGAGGGCAAAATTGTAAACGACTCTGGTAGGGTAGGCGACATGCTACTTAAATTCATCAAAGCTAAAGACTTACTTAATATAATTATAACCAATCGTATATTACAAGAACTACCCGAATCTGAAATTACATTCCTCACATCTCTGGAAGAACCAAGATCATACAGACCAATACGTCTATTTGTACAACGTATATTATCTATACTTAAAGATACAAAATTGATTCCTGACTACCAGTTTCGATTCTAAAATAAATATGCAAAAAGTTAGTCTCCGAACAAGGAATTTTTACTTATTGAGGCTAAGACACTTCTGTAAAGGCTATTTTAAAACCTATCTGGAGGTATGGAATAAATCTTTGGGGGGGTATGGAATAAATTATCACGATTTAAGATTAAGAATGCCTACGGTTAAGCAAAAGCAAAAGGTTATAGTGAATAAATATGTACACAGCACATGCTGCTATACATAATTATTTTAATAATGATTATTAAATTAATTAAATAAAATTATAATTATTTTAATAATGTTATTTGTAACATTCTCAACCTGTATTACAACTTACATACAATAATTAGCTTTCCTACTTATATAGATTTATAAATGTTTTTTTTTAAATCTATATAAGGTAACTTTAAGTATTTAAGCTATATATTAGTATTTAAGCTCAATATAAGCAAACATTGTTCTTTTTGAGTAAATAAAGTTTTCTATAACCTTAAATTTAAAATTAACTAAAGTTTTATTATATATATACACACAAATACTATAATGAATTATAAAACAAATATGCCAATGGCAGTTATCTTATCTACATAATTATTGTAACAAAGATTATTTTCATATGTTTTTGAGACAAATTTAATACATATTATCAAGATAACATTAAATATGGGCGAGAACGGCTAATGGTTAAATAATAAATGTATAAAATAAATTCGTAATCACATTGAACGATATTTTTTTTTTAATTTTATATTTATAGCGTAGTTGCTATGTATCTAATTAACAGCATTAAACAAACGTGGGCAAATCCTACCGTAATAACTAATTTGTAAGTAAGAATTCAAAATTTGGCTAGGCCTAGTTTGAAATTTTGAATATTGAAATAACGAGATACTATGTATTTTACGTCTATACATAGGTTTGCAACGGAGGCTTTACATCAAAAAAACATTGAAAACGAAATTGTTTTGCGTATGCCATATATGCATATCATTGTCTCAAACAAGAAAATAACATGTTTGATTGCGTATTATGTTTACTTTCGCTTGTCTACAACTAGAAGTGACCCGCCTCATACGAACTAACGAAAAGGCCGCGAGCTCGCGCCTTATCTTACTTGCTAATGTCTCTGTATAAATACGAATGCACGATAATATATAAAAATTAATTCTTTTTATTCAGTTCCAAAATGGCGCTCAAGACGAGTGTTCGTTTGTTGCGTCTAAATGGTGTGAGGCAAGCATTCAGAGTACGTATTTTTGGCAATTTGAATATCTACGAATAGAAATCTATTATGTATACATTTTTGTTGTTATTGTTTTAGTTTTTTAACGTCATGTTTTTTATAAGACAAGATTTTTTTCCTTAAAGTAACAGCAATATAATTACTATTGAAATGATATTTAAAATTACAGTGACGTTCATAAACATTTTTATTATAAGGTTGTTGTAAACTTAATTACTTACTAACTTTTTACTTTTTAGTTATTATCAACAAAATCTAAGCCGGAAATAAAACAAACAGCAGAATTTCCTGGTGCAAAGGCACCTTATGTATCGGAAATAAAAGTTTTAAATGAGTTTAGCTACGATCCTATCCCTGTCTACAGGGTGATTGATAACAATGGCGAAGTTATAGACACCCGCGAAGAACCAAACATAGATAACGAGACTCTTGTTAATATGTATAAAACAATGATGCAATTGAATCAAATGGACAAAATCTTATACGAATCCCAAAGGTATGTATTATTTATGATATAAATATAAATAATAAATTGTAATACAGGTTGAGAATGTTAGAAATATAATCAATTGATTGTATTTCTAATATTCTGAACCATCAATTGTTTGAGATAAAAAAATATGTAATATATTTGGATACTTAAAAATAATTATATATCTTTCACAGCTTGAAACACTATTAGTACGTGGAGGACGAGACTCAGTTGAGCTACATTTAAAGAAAAAAAATGTTTAATTTTGATACTAACAGAGTGATTAAAAATTGTGTAACTTGACTAAGATTAAAAAATTAATATTTGGTTATTAAAATTAAAAAAAAAACATTACAGGCAAGGTCGTATATCTTTCTATATGACAAACTATGGAGAAGAAGGTATACACGTGGGTAGTGCAGCCGCCTTATCTCCCAAAGATCTCGTATTTGCACAGTATAGAGAAGTAGGAGTACTATTATACCGAGGAATGACTATAACAGAATTAGTGAATCAATGTTATGGTAACCACGAGGACCCTGGAAAAGGGAGACAGATGCCTGTACATTATGGTAGTAAGCAGAGAAACATTGTAACAATATCGAGTCCGCTAGGTGAGTTTACATATGTATATAAATATAATATCTTTATACAATAAAAGAATACATAATATTGAATTATTGTCATTTTTTAAATGTTATTATATCTTTTGGTAATTTGTTTAATTTTGCTTGCGAAAGTTGTCGTATTTATAAGAAAAATGTTAACATACTTCACATCTATAAAATATATAATAGTTCGGATTAAATTATACTTTTGGCAATGTGACTTGGACACAGACTGAGACAGAGTTAGACTTTGTAAATCGCCAAATGCGTATATTGCTGATGACATACCGAATGTCTCATACTCATTCTTCTGAAAGAAGACTTTCCGTTATCCGTGTAATTGTAGAAGTCAGAGCTTTTTGAAGGTCAAAAATCTCCATACGCGAGAGGTATGCTGTCTTAGATATATTTTTTCCAAATTTACGAGGATATACACAAGGATGTAATAGCAATTGACAAAGGTCTCACTCGACCTTCCTGGGGCTTGGCTCTTGTGGGATTGGAGTTATCGTACTATAAGTACAATCCCCAGTCACTTCTTGAAAATAGATGTACTTTGCTCTACTGGGATCGATTTATTGTTACTCTGTCAGTAATAATCGTATATTGTTGCCAACAGAACTAGCAAAGTACCTGATAGGAGACCGAGCGGCTAGACTTGCATTAATTGACATTGTTATCCCCACTTGATGATAATCTCGTGAGGGCAGATAAAGTAAAATTATCTAAAAAATTAACTTAGCGCTTGACTTAGCCCTATTATTATTATGAATATTATTCATTGTACCGGTGGTGACTTTCACTTTGATTCTGGAATATTAGACACCGACGACCGAAGTAGTCCATCGTTGCTTGTACCGCCGTCGAGATAGTATTTTTATAGTATTTTCATGTAAAAAGAATATTCTATATTTTTAATAAAAATACTCCTATATACAGTAGACACAATATTACAGCCCACATGGAATTTCCTATTTGTTTTATATATTATATTTATTTTATTTTTCAGCAACTCAAATGCCACAAGCGGCAGGCGCTGCGTATGCATTCAAGCGCACTCCAAACAATGACCGTTGCGTTGCATGTTTCTTTGGAGAAGGTGCGGCTTCGGAGGGAGATGCTCATGCTGCGTTTAACTTTGCTGCTACTCTTGAGTGTCCTGTTATATTGATTTGGTAACGTGAATGCAACTCATGTTTATTTAAATATTTACAACGTACGTGAAGCTTTAGTTAGCAGCCATTAAAACAATTGCAAAAAATATCAATGTTTGATATGATTTAGAACAACGCTTAGATTAGTATTTTATAAAAGAATTATATTCATCTGAAATTCAATATGCAAGACTTTTAAGATAGAACTGTGATATTAGTAAGCTTTTTGACTTCTGATCTTAAAAAGTGAACATAAAGTAAGCATTTGCATTCCAGTAGAAACAACGGTTACGCGATAGCCACACCAACGAGCGATCAGTACCGAGGAGATGGTATCGCGAGTCGTGGACCAGCCTTCGGTCTAAACACCATACGTGTGGACGGCACCGATATTCTTGCTGTATATAACGTTATACAGAAAGCTAGAGCACTAGCTATGGAAAATAAGCCTGTGTTAATAGAAGCTATGTCTTACAGGTAAAGATACGCGTGATGGAAGTTTTATCGATAATTTTTTTAGATATATACTTTGTATTAATTGAATAATTGATTATTATTATTTTTTTATATTTATATATATATCTTATACACTTAAAAATTGTCCTAATTTACGTTCTCTTTTTCGATGCATATTCATTATTTTTATAATTACATCTTTTAATATTTTTGACATGAATCAAATATAGTCTGTTATAAAACTATTCTTTTTCTCGTGTGCTTAGACAATATATTTTTCTAGAGTTGGTCATCACTCTACATCAGATGACAGCACTGCTTATAGGCCTGTAGAAGAAATACACAAGTGGATGCAAGAAGAGAATCCTATTCAAAAATTCAGATTATATCTTGAATCAAAAGGTATAATTTTTGTTTTATCGTTTATTATTTGTATTTGATTTCTTGCTAATAGACGATCTAATGACATACCTACACAAATACATTTCAAGAAATTTCTTGCGATAAATTGTATAACTTTACAATAAGGTTCCCAATTCGGGCCTTGGGCTCAAATTTGACGCCCCGACTAATTACATCATTCAATATTTTAGGTCTTTGGAATGAAGAAGCAGATAAGGCGTATGCGAAGGAGATTCGTAACTTTGTAGTTAGAACAATGCAAGAAGCTGAGAAGAAAAAGAAACCTCACTGGAAGGAAATGCTTGAGGATGTATATTATGAAATGCCATCTCATTTACAGTAAGATTTAAATCTACGTATATAATATTTAAATAATTAGTCGCGGGACAAATTTGGTCGTGCGTACGAAATGAGAAAATTTTAATATTTAAAATGTTTAATTCATGGTTTAAATTTTACAATAAAGTTATCAAACTTTTACATTTTACTTACGATTTTTGATAAATATATCAACAAACTAATTTTAAGAATACTTGAAAATGATATATTTTATATTAAAAATTATATTTTTTTTGTAGAAAACAAATTCAGCAAATGGAGAAGCATCTGAAAAAGTACGAAGAACATTATCCCATGGATCAATATCAGAGCAACTAAAGTGAATGAATATATCAATGTTTATTATAGTCTTTTTATTAATTATACCACACCTGACGTTCTATGAGCATAAAATAGTATAGGATACCTAATATTTTCTAATCACGGGCGTAGAAATAGGGGGTGCCGGGTGTTCCATGCTTACTCCAAAATAATCTGGAGCCCACCGCAGAAATTTTATTAACAAAAAATATACCCCAAAAAATTAAAAACAACGCTTACGTGAACATATCTGTTCAAAGCGAAAGTTCAACCTTGCTTCCCTTTCCAAAAAATATCTCTAGACATGCCCATGTTTCCAATAATCATTCTCTTAAAGTTACTTGCACTAACAAACAAAAAGAAAATATTTTTGATAAGCATTTCTTTTGATTATTTTGTAACTTATTAACACATCAATTACAATACAACAGTTTCTTCAGCCTGATTAAAATATATATTTATAATAAATATATTTATACATTTAATTCTGGGGTATTTTTCCTACACTTGTAACACTAAATAACGACATTCAACAAAATAGTGATAACAATCAGACAAATATCAGCGTTTGAGAAATGTCAATTTGAACTGAACATGGTCTTTTTTAAGGGAAATTGGATATTAATGTTTTGTTAATATTATTATATAAAAACAAAAAAATTCAGATATTGGTGTTACTTATAACTTATTATTTTGTTTATAATGTCACTTTTATTACGGACTGATGTGACGGCTGTAAAAATATATAACCAATATATTTTAGCTGGTAAGGGAAAAGGTTATAAACATACTTTTATGTAGCATTCTATGGTTTTATATACAAATATTATATTATACAGGTATTGGCAGTAATCTAGAAGTATTTGATAGATATTCTGCTAAATTTATACAAAGATTATGTACATTAAGAGGACAAAAAATATATGGTATAGTTCCTACAAGTAACAACGCAAAATTACTTATCTTTGGTGGAAAACAGTTCACTGTATTATCAAATTATAAAACAAGGGAAGATATTGAAAATAAAATATTATTAAGGGATATATATCCTATAATATGTAATGATTGGATACATTCTGGTATTTGGATCTCAGATGATAAAATTGCACTTTTATCAGCTCATAATGTTGTACAGGTAAAGATAGTTTTTTAGCTTTACGCCTTATCCCGCGTATACTGCTATATACGGTATAGGGAGAGGAACTTAAGCATTGTGAGTTAAGCAGTGGATCTCAATGCTACTCTTTGTTTTATCAAATGCAAAATTCAAATAATTGGTTTCCTTGAGTGGTAATCCAACCCCTAGCTGCAGTCTGCAGCCAAAGTTGAAACTTATTTATAATCTTTTTTTTTTTGAGAAAGACCTTCACACATTTTTCCAAATATCATTTGTATAAGTAGAGGAAAACCTAGTTGAATTTT
Organism: Heliconius ricini; assembly: GCA_018231645.1. NCBI lineage: Eukaryota > Metazoa > Arthropoda > Insecta > Lepidoptera > Nymphalidae > Heliconius > Heliconius ricini. The sequence continues at coordinate 5,574 of DVQM01000349.1, read as the reverse complement.
CAAGATATTGTAGATTGAGTGTCAGTATTTAATTCTGCATATTGTGAGCAGAGGAATTAAAATCTATACTTTAAATATAATTATTTGTCTATGTGGAAATAAAACCAACTACTAACATATTTTAGTATTTTTATTATGGATAATTTATGTTTTCTATGTATGGTATCAACATTTTTATATGTATGTAGATGTAAAAAATTACATATATTTTTAAATTTACTTGAAAATTTATATATATTTTTTTGTATATTTTTATGTTATTGTAATTTTTCCAGATTTGGAATATATTAAAAAAAGAGCTTATAAAAGAATATCTAAATAAAGAAAATTCAATTCTGTACAGCGGCTTACTCTTACCATTACAAGAAGAAATTTTAGTATTTAGTGGCACAGTTTTTTCTGAAGTTATTATATACTTTTGCTATGATAAAACACCTTTACATTATTTAAAAGGCCATAAGGTGAGTCATTATCTTATATTTTTAACGTTATTTTCAGTAGAATGCATCTTTGTAAGTCAAGCTAAACCTACCATTAGAGAAACTGAGGCATTTATTAAGGAATTTACCATGTGATATTATCAATCTCAACTTATTGGATTTAAACCCACAATAGAATTTTACAGATAGATACTTTCTAAGATTGATCTATATATTATAGATCATTTAATATAAGTGAGAGCATATTATATGAGTGAGGCTAGTCATGGTGCTGAGGAACAAAGTGTGACTATAAAATCGACTGGTTGTGGATTCAATACCCGCTCTGGTGTCAAAGCGCGGTGTTGAGTTCTGTCACTAAGCATGCTTCATGAATCAATTCTTCCAGAATTCTGTCCTAAAGTGGGCAACGGAGTTTCTTAACACTAGGATCTCTCTGCCTACCCTGCTGTGTTTGGAATACAGCATGAAGCTGATTTTTTTTTTAATTTTAAAATGAATATTTCTGTGTCATAACTATCACATCCAATAAATGTTATAGAAACCTATTTTCAAATGCTACATTCTAAAATTATTTTTCAGGGAGTCATATTTTCAATAACATGCAAACCAGAAGCAAACATAATAGTAACTACATCTGATGATAGATCACTAAGAATATGGAATATTAATAATGATAAAAAAGTTGATTATAAATCTAAAGATTATTGGAAAAATGCTAAAATATATTGCTTATACGAAATGTATGGACATACAGCACGAGTCATGAGAAATATAGTAATTGATGACTATATTATATCCATTGGAGAAGATTCTAGAATATGTTTCTGGAATTATCATGGAAAATTAATAAGAACTCTTGAACTAAATCAAAATAGTTGTTTATGGTCAATAGATTGTGATAATAAATGCTTCGTGACCGGGAGTGGTGATTGTAGTGTTATATTACATCCATTAGCATTATTAACAGAATATAGTCAAAAAGAAATAATTAAAGATATAGAATGTCCTAAAAAAGTTAATTTCACAGCGAGAAATAATGTTGTGGTTATGACCGAGAAAAATGAGCTGATTTATTATAATTTGAGTGAAAATAAAAGTTTTACACATCAAATAAATCATACTTCTACATATAAATTATTGAGTGTTTCATTTTGTAAGCAATTAATAGCAGTAGCTGATATGGCTGGAAAATTAGATGTTTTTATAGAAAATTGCAAAAGTAACGAAATTTCTAGAATAATCGATACTAAACTGAGTTTAGGTAAGATTTTGTCGTTACATTGGGCGGGGAATCGACATTTGGTAATTTGTTCAGAAAATGGAGTTATAACAGTTTTGGCGTCACAACAAAATGATATGGAGAATTTTCAAAAATTTATTTTGCCGCCATCTCGAGAAAGATGGCTGACGTCATGTGATATAAGTGTTAAAGACGAACTTTTAATTGTATCAGATAGATGCGGTAATGTTTACGTATATTCTTTTGGAAATTCAGTGCCTTGTAAAATTTTTAAGAGAGTACACGGAAAATATGGTGCTACATCAATTACTATAAGAAATAGTGAAATTATAACTACAGGAAGAGATGGGTGTATTAAATGTTTTTCATATAAAGACTCGGAGCTTAAATATATGAGTACCAAAAATCTTGACTTTCAATGGGTAGAGAAGTTTCTAGATAAAAACGAGAATTTCGTTTGTGGATTTCAAGAAAGAATCTTTATTGTGCATGATATTAAGAATAATTTGAAAATTGTAGAAGCCAACTGTGGTGGAGGCCACAGATCTTGGGACGCAATTAAATATTTTGATAAAACGAATGAAAATTACGAAGAATTCATAAAATTGCTTTACGTAAAAAACGGTGCATTACAAATTAAAATATTCCAATTGAGTAAAATTATGTCTAGAAACATCGTAAATGGCACTCATTCCAAGGAAATTAATTGTTTAAAGACATTGAAACGTAATTTTGAAATATGTTACATTTCTGGTGGTGAAGATACTACCCTGAGGGTATCCAGTTCAGATCCAAATGGAATATTTAAAGATAAAGCTATTTTCAAACAGCTATCAAGTATAAGAACAATAAAATTCTTCGAAATAGACAAAAATAAAGTATTAGTTGTTTCAGCTGGAGGACGAGCTCAAATTTGTGTGAAAATAATAAATTTCAAAAATGATACGAATAAAATATTGTGCGAAGAAATAATCGACTATCAAATCAAAGGCACGGATAAGGAAAGAAATAGAAATTGGAAGAATTGTTCCATAGATTTTGATCCAGAAACGAGAATAATGGACTTGGAAATTAAGAAAGTAGATAATTTTACTTTTTTAATAAACACTGCGTGTTCTGATGCAGCTGTGAGAGTTTTTGAACTTAACATTAATACAATTTCATTCAGTTTAATACAAGAAATAAAATATCATAAAACATGTATATTGAAACTATGTTCATTTAACATATCAAATCAAAATTTGCTAGTGACATGTACTACAAGAGGTATTGTTGCTTTTTGGGAAACAAACTCGAAATTAGGGGACATGCCTATATTCGAAACGAGAACGAATAAATCGGGAATCAATTGTATCGACATTAGAGTGATTGATGATAATCGATTCTTACTCGCTACTGGAGGGGATGATAATGCTATACACTTGGTATTGCTTTATTTCAATGAATTTAATAGTATAGAAGTCGTTTATTCATGGCTCGGGGACAAATTTCATTGTTCCCAAGTAACTGGATTAAAAATAATTGATAATTTATTAATTACAACAAGTATTGACCAAAGAGTTACATTAATTAAGTATTCAATAGAATCTGGACTAAAATGCGAATTTTTGTTGCAATCTTATAGTGATGTAGCCGATATACAAGGATTGGATATAATTAATGTTTATAGGTGAGATATTTAATCGCTCTTTTCTGTTTCAAGCATCCATATAGTAAAGTAGGCACATTGAACCCAGCGTTAAAAGGCTTCATTCTCCATTTTCCACCCCAATACAAGATATTCTGTATTGAGTTTGAGTGGTGGAACTCAACAACGCGCTTTATCAAATTAAATCAGCAGTTTGCTTTGCTTTGCTTGTGATCCAGTTGAGAAGACTAACTGCATACGCGATGTTCGTAGGTTCGATCCCCACTTGGTCTAATGTTTTTTATTTAACATTTTTTTCCTTCAAATTGATTAATAATAGTTTTGAGTTCTATCAGCTAACATGAATTGTATCTTTAATATAATGAAACTGGTCAAAGAGTTTAAACACTACATTCTTATGTAAATGTTTGTTTAACTTTTATTCACATACAAAAGAAAAAAAAGCATTTAGAAAAAATTGAGCGTAGCTGGACTTGAACCCGCTCCTCTCGGAAATCGTTCAAGACTAATTTGGATTTCAAAATTTACTGAGCTTTTTTACCCCTCCTACCATTTATTTTCTCATTTAAGTCTTGAACATGTCGGAAAATAAAAAATAAAGTATGTTTTTAAATGTCAGACTTAATACAACTTTTTTTTCAGGAATTCCATTACAGTATGTGTATTTGGAAAGGGCATTGAAGTCCTTAGCATAGAGAAACCTACAGAAACCTAATTTTTTTAAGCAAAATATTTTTTTTAGACTGCAAGAAGATATTTACCATGGATTTAGGTAAAATTCTCTAAAATATTTTATTCATGTGGAGTGTGAGTTTTCAGCTTCACGCTGTATTCCACATTTAGTTGGATCAGCAGAAGGAATCTAGTGTTAAGACACTCCGGTCCTCACGCATTGGCCATTATTGAGACATTGTGTTTTCAGTAGCGGAACTCAACGCCGCGCTTTTTCTACCGCCGAAAAAACATATAATCATCCCCTATCAGGGATCGAACCTGCTGATCGAAGCATACACCACCACTTTATAATATCTTCAATTTTCCATAATATTAGTACAGATAATATTAATTCTAATGCACAAATAAGGGTTATATAAATCCTACAATAAATTGCATTTGTATTTGATTGTAAATGTAGATTATGTGTGACAAACAGATTGACAGGTGTTACGTTAGATAACAATATGTAATAAAGTCTTATAAGACTATCTCACTTTATCAATATCTTTAAGTTTTAAATATATATCAAATATTTTGTTAACTTTGTTTGTACGACGTACGTACTCGTACGTGGTGCTTTTAACCCCGATGCAAACGGTGGTGTCGGGGTAATTTTGTTGTTCGGCTTAACGTTGAAATTGGGATGGCTAAATTAACCGCACGGTTGCGGGATAGCTTGTCACACCAAATGTCGTTAAAACTAATTATATTTGTTTAAGCATTATCAACCGTGCACAACCCAGCATTGAAGTTAATGTAAAAATACATTTTTGTGATGATGGTATAAGTCCAAAGTGTGACTGCTTAACTATTGTTGAGGTACAATTTAGTGAGTACTTATGTGTTGATTACACTATTGATCAGAGATCAATTCGTTGATCAATTCGGTCTCAAGTTGAACAGAATGAGAAAGTTAAGCTCCGATAACTAACGCCGCCTTTTAAACAAGCTGTACAAACATTAGGATACTACTGCATTACTATTTGTGGTGGTGCAAAATTCAAGCTTATCGAACTTGAAGGAGCTCAATGTACTTTGATTATTCACGTACTTTTAAAAACTTACATTCTCTACTAAATGCCTGCAGCAACTTAGTTGATAACTCTCTGTCATTAAATTTTACATAACTCAAACTGCTGAAAGTCCACAAATCTGTTTCTTATGATGTTCTTGCAGTAACGAAGACAAGGAAATATAATATAATTAAAAGTACTCAAACAGAAACAAAGTTTGGATCTTTAACAAACGACTTGCCCAATGAAGACATTAACAAACATAGCTATATTTATCCAAGGAACTATATAACGAATGTTAAAAATCACAGAGAGGATAAAAAGACTCAAGGTCTATCCATGCAAACAAATATAAATACATGTATAATGTATATTTCCTAGTTATAGTCTCCTAATATTTCCTAGTTATATACACACACACACACTGATACCTCAAACTTATAAAAGTTTGAGGTATCAGTGTGTGTGTGTGTGTGTGTGTGTGTGTGTGTGTGTGTGTGTGTGTGTGTGTGT
>DVQM01000348.1:0-18701 GCA_018231645.1 Heliconius ricini | reverse complement strand
TCTTGAATTTAGATGGAAAACGGATAACGGGTCGCTATATGCGGAACAAAACGTGAAGCTAACCAAAAACGAATTATAAATATCTATATATTTGTGAAAAGAAACCTTATGTACGTTTCCTTCATTTCGTTTCCGTTTTTTCAAATCCCATCAATATTTTAATGTACAAATAAAATATAATAAATATGAATATTCTCCCTACCTGGTAACTGTCTTTTTTAGCTTCTGCTGTTGAGTCCCGGAAAGTGGAGAGCGGAGTCTGCTCGCCGTGCTGCGTGCGGGATACAGCGTCGCTGACAAGAAACATAAAACCGTTTCCATTAATTATATTTAGTGTTAAGCAAAAGTTTATAAAACCCATCCACAAAAAAGTGGTAAACACGCATTAGTACATAAGCGTACTTGTAGTTAATCAATCAACTTAACACTCTCATCTAAAGAGATCATGTGTTCAAATCCAAGAAAAGATATAATTTTTAAAAGTATTTCCGAAATAATTAATTACTAAATCGAAATCGAAGTCAAAACCTCTTCTCTGCGCACAAACGGGCAGATTTTTGCACAACTTTTTAAAAAACGCGCGACAAAAACACACAAAGGGTGCATTGTATGGGGTAGGATTCACTTTATTTCACACCTGGCTTATTGGGCCTATTATATTGAAGGTACAAAAAACTACGTAACAAAGTTGATTGAAAGGATAAAGTGAAATGGTGGAATTCTGTAATACAAGGACAGGGTGTGGTGACATCTGTACTGGAAAGTATTATGCGTAGATTTCAATAATATTAATGCTTTAGGGAGACCAGAGTGTGGAGACACCCCGTTCTCCGCTTTTACCAGAATTTTTTAAGGCCGAGAGCGCCCTGTCTACTAGAGCTGAAAAATTATTTGAATATAATCTTTGCCCTAGTGGGGATCGAAGCCACAATCACCATGGTTACAGTAAGACGCTGTCCACTGCGTCACTCAATAAATATTAATAAATTAATAGATTAACAAACTAAAAACATCCTTTTATTTACTGCTGAATGTAATGACCACAAACTCGATGTGGTTACTGGCATGCGGTCTAAAGTTGCATCGGCTACCTTTAATTCCATGATAAGACCAGCTCGATGGCATCTAATCTACATATAATTGCCAATAACACAACGAGTTGAACTAGAAGTGCGTCTAATTCAGATTCTTAGATTCCATCATATAATTCGATATAGTTAGTTACGGCTCCACCTAATAAAAGCGTGTCAAAAAGTACACAAGTACGACGTACACTCATAGTACGCGGGACCGTTTGAGACGTCGACTGCTGAATATTGTCTCTTGGAGCACTTGCGCGGGACGAGCAGCACTGGAGAGAAGTGTGCACATGCCTTTGCCGAACACGGCCGCTCGGGGAACTGGACATTTTGTATCGTTAGATCAGACATGGCGGCCTGTAACTGCAACAACCACGTGTTCAATTGAACACTGACAAACTTATCCAACGAACAAAATAATTAACATTATCATTAGTAACAAAAAAGATCAAGCGAATAGTTCTGCCAACATTCAGCGGAAAATGTTTTTAGTTTTCGTTTTAAAAAGAGCTATGGTCGCGGCTTCTTAAAAATTCTTAAAAATTGTGATTTTTCTAATGTCAATAAAGTCACTTACAGTTCGTTATTAAGTAAACTATTAATATATGTTGTTGTATTTCAATGTTACATCAGACACAGTCCACATTTTTGGAAAATACTGTATACAAATGCATATTGTAGGAGTTTAGCAAAATAAACAATTATAAAAAATAGTATTTGTTGTTGTCTTTAGCTTAGTTTACTTGGCGTTTTAGTTTTATTCCTAGATAGTTTAAAGCCTATTACCACAGCCTGTCCAAAAAAATCATAAAGTGTTATGACGCCAACATGAGAAGAGTTGATAAAGTAGTATTTATTATATTAAAGAATAATCGAGTCCCACTTTAGGAGACTCTATAGTTTAGACTCTAGAACTATATACAAATTTGTTAAGAGGCTAAGCTAGGAACCTATTCAAGTAATAATATAGAATAAGAGATTGAAGCAAAAATAATGGCGTGCCACTTGACCTGTGCCGCTGGAAAATAGTCGTACTGATGATACAGGTCTTGATGAAAAAAGAAGCAGAAGTAAACATAGATGCAAACTTCCAGACGGCAAGGTATTTCGTGTGCAGCAAAAATTGGAATTCCTTTGCTCAATTTTATTCATGAATAATAATGTAATATCTATATTAAGGAAACATAGATGAAATGTTATTATTTGTTTTACTCATACTAATATCTATTTTAATTAAGCAATAAATGTATATTGTTGTCAAAAATCTACATACCATATTTTTTAAAATACATATTGTACGATTTTTTTAATTTAAAACAAAAAATCATGCATTTATGGGGCCCTTCGTTCTTATGTATATAAACTGCTTTTTAATTCTTATACGCGAGTTATGTTGTTATCATGTGCGTGCGGGTCCCACGCGCACCGTGCAGACAGGTTGGCAGACATTAGAAAACCTTTACACCAAAAGACACTGGATACTGATGCTGATACTAGAGACATCTAGTGTGTCTAAAAACACTTAAGTGCTGCCATCTTGTGTCAAGTAGAGCTACCTACTAAATAGAACAGACTATAAAATTATATTTCTACATAGTTTAAATATTTTTTTTTTTAGAATGCGTAAGGAAATGTAAAATTTAAAAAATGTATTATCGTTTTTTTTTAATAAATTAAACCAAAAATACCTCACATATAAAATATGAACAGATATCAGTAATTCATCACATAAAAATTGATAGAAAATAGGTACATAAAAATACAAATATGAAACCCAATAATTTTTTCTGCATTTTATATTACGTTAATTTTTTATTATTCACAATTATTTTTTATTAAATTACAATATATATTATCTGACTGGCTGATGACTCATTTATTACGACACTTGCAAACCACATGAGAGAAACAGACAAAACATACAATATTGTCACTTTGCGATACGTTGGAAAAGGACAGAAACACATTATTTCAACATGGCAGCCCCGTCATACTGGAACTGTCACATAGGCAGTGTAGTTGTACACTTTATTTTAAACGCAAGAAGGATTATAATCCTTTTAGAAACGTTCGCGGAAACAACGAAAATAGGATTGCCTACAATTCCACTGACGTCACGCGATCGAGACTTCTAAAATTACATGAGAGCCCAAAGGAAAATATTATTCGACATTTACCACTGCGTTTTGCAGCAATTTATTAACTAAAATTTTATATCTAGGGCCTTTTGAGACGTGCGTGTTTTATAAATTAAAGACAGTGTGGTGTTACAGCGCTTTGGTTTAGAAACACAAGATATACCATTACTTCGTGAGTATTAAGTAAAATAAACGCTAATGCAGCTTAGTTTATCGATTTGTATTTACACGTGAAAAAAGTTAATTCTGAAAAATGTATGCTATTATAAATAGTCGAGTTAGCTTAGCGCCGTGGCTGTGTCATGCTAAATCTTATTTGGATTCGCTAAAAATAAGCTTAGTGTAGTGTATTTCGGGTGTTTGGTGAATCCGCGCTCTTGTAGTGACTAGGGTGAAAGTATTCAGACCCTCGGCCTTGAGAGCGCTGGTGTCGGATTACAGTGTTCTGTTACAGTAGAAAGCACGCTTTTCTATTAATTTTTCCGAAAAAAATGTCTCGGATCAATGACAGCCTCATGACCTTGACACACTCCTATAAAATAGTCATGGTGATTGGTAAACACCTCCGTTTTTCGCTGTACTAACATTATGGATATATAAATCTGTCCATCTATTATTATCTATATTATAAAAAACTGAAGAGTTTCTTTGACTGCGATATTGTCACATATTATTGTCAAGAATTAATTAGTTCCAATTGAAACATTCTTTGTGTGGGATCATCAATTTATTGAAAGCTATAGGACATTTTATACGATGATAACCATTTCCTTGAATCCACTGACTTACAGACAGATTTACCTCCAGGACCTCGAATGTGTCTTATGTAAAATGTATGTAACATTAATCTATACAACTAAGGAACAAGGTTTCTACTTTGAACAAAAAATAAATATTATATTTAAAGTATGTGAAGAAATACTTACCACCCAGACTATTTTTTTTATATTGAAATAAAGTGTAAAAAAATTATAATGTTATCCTTCCATTGCTTCAGTTTTCAATCATTTTTGTACAGTAAGAGTAAAAACTATTTTTCTCATTTTTTTAAATAAATTACACAATAATTAAACTGTGTTGTGTCCAAGAATTATTATTATCTTTATAATAAAAAAAAACTATTTATAGTGAAATATTTTTTTAGAACCCTTTGAAAGTTAATATTAAGCACCACCCAATTCAAGGCCTGTACTATTTGTATTCTACAAACATTGTTTGAATTTAGTTGTCTGGCAAAAAATCCTTGAATTGCTAATAATTACCTAAAGAGAATAACTATTTTATTGCTTCATAATTTTAGTATATTTTAAAACATGTATCAGCGAGCCTAATGAATATTTTTTTTCTTCCATTTTTCAGTCCTTGAAAATTTTTGCTAAAATTTATCTTCTAAAAATATATTATTTATTCAATCCTATTTCCTACATGTATAGACTGATAGTATTTAACTATTATATGATGAAGGTTCTCTTACTGAGCTATATAAGAAAAGAAATCACAAGCCCAAACCCAACAGACAGACTGTTTCAATCTGCTGAACCACTGAGCATACATGATGGCGGAATAGATAGGAACTAAGGTCCCATACCTATAGACTGATTTAAGATACAATAACATCATGATATCATAATAAATAGAAAATCAGTCAAAAATAAATAAATATCTTAACACTGTATACTGCATATAACAGTGTAGGCCTAACCTAGTGCTAAAATACTCTGATTCCCTCACTCCATTCAATTTTAGAGACTGCATCTTGATTGGTGGAAGTCAACATAGAAAAGAATTAATTCTCACAAGTAGGATTCAAACCCACACCCATCATGTTAACAGTCTGACCCTGTCACAAAGAATCTCCACAAGCTCAGATAACTTTATAAATAAATGATTTGCTTATTATGAATGCTATATTTATTTAAAACATTACCACATATGACGCTCTGTTGACTTTATGAGATAATTTTTCAATTATAGTAAAGACGGGCCCAAATGTGGCTTCACCCACTTACTTACTTACTTATTGTTTTATTTTATTTACAAAATGGTCACTTAACAAGTTAAGTGACCATTTTACTACAAGTAGTTGGACAGCGATTAGCAAATCGTCGTGGCGCAGCGGCACAAGCATATGACTGTAATTGGGCGGTTGTGGGTTCGATTCCCGACAGAAGAAATTAATTATAATGATATATTATTTTCATTTCTTCGTTCTGGAACTGGAAGAAACCACGGTGTTGGGCCTCGTAACTCGACACATTGAGTGTCGCTTCGGAAATTCGGCGTAAACTGAGAAACTTTATGTCTTAACACTTTGTTGTCTCTGTAGTGTTTCTACATGCGAGATATAGCGTGAAGCCGAAAAAAATATGCATTTGACAGCCACAGTTTGACTGTATATGCGATAGTTGTGGATTTGGTTCTCTGTTGGGGGAATTATTTTCTTATAAGTTTTCTGCTGCGGTAAGCAAACTGCGATTGCAAATCTCAAAGTAGAAATTTATTTTTCCGAAATTGAAAATTGCATTACTACGATGCCCGAACATACACAGCCACGTCAAAGTTCTATTACAACTGGTTGATGCACATTTTATGATTCACTGCATGCTGAGCTGTTTATGCATCATTTAGTCATGTTTTTTCTTTAAATACGCATAATATTTATATAAATATGAAAATATGAATTTTAAATTCAATTCAGGTCCACGTTGTACTCTTATGTCGCACGTATCAGGGAGGCAGAGGGAGCCTAGTGTTAAGACACTCCGTTATCCCCACTTTTCACCGAACTCTAGAGACAAATTTGCGTGTTGGCTCGACTCCAAAATGAAGAAATGAAAATATTATTTTTTTTCATTTCCTCGAGTTCTACTCGAAACCTACACTGTCGTGCTTACAGGCACACGCATGTGCCCCTGTGCCACGATTGGCTTCAAAATAAATATATTTTTTTAATTAATTAATTATATTAAACAATTATTTGAATCATACTATCATTATAATAATATCGATTGGTACTCCACATGTAATTGTTGTGGGTTCAATATCTTTGGTTTTCCTTATTGTAGCGTGATAAGATGAAAGAGAAAAGAGATATATCTAAATTCAAAACCTTTTTTTCTATTGGTACGTATGTATGCTCTTAAAAAAGTCTACTTTTTACTTCTTACTAAGAATTTTAGATGACTAGGGCATTCTTCTTTATTTGATTTTTCGACTAATAGAAAAGTTCTTCAGCTTTTGTCATAATATATTTAGAAATATAACAACTTACAATATGTCAATAAATGACATAATGCTTAAAATATGCTGGACATCGTTAACTACTCTATGAAAGAGATTATAATAATCTACGTAGTGCAGTACAGTAGACGAGTCGTGGTCAACCTGAAGCTAGTAATTTTTTTTTACTCTTACACGTTACTTGGTAAGAAAATTATTAAAACTGAGAAAATTTGCACAGCCATCTACAGCCAACTTCAAGGCCACGTCTCGTCGACTGTTGTAAACAAACAGACACACTAAAATCAAAACATTGTTGCAGGTAACATAAAAATGCAAAGAAAGCGCCCGTCCAGATTGAAAAGGAACTGAACTAAACCACAATGCCCGTCGTCTCCCCCTCCAGGTATACTCCGACCTCCTCCACACTGACCGGCTCCTACCGGTCCTCACTCACATCCTCCTCTAGCATTGACAAGCCATATTACAGAACCAGCAGTGGCACTTACGTCACATCCACACTACGTAGCAGTTATGGAGATAGAACTACCGAATATAGGTCCAGATATAGCGAAGTCGATGGCAAAAGAGAAAGGAAAACGTCTCTCGTAGAATATTCTAGAAGCTCACGAGCTCCAAGCGTGACGGACTCGGATAGCGGTATTTCAAGCCGCTACAGGTCTGATAGAAGTGAATCTAGATCGCGCGATGTATCCACAACAAGGAGTGAAAGTTCTAGAACTTCAGATTTGAGAGGAAAGAGAAATGTAATTAGTACAGCCGCGTTGACGATGTCGCCAGCTGAGTTGTATAATAAATATTCTCCAGCAAACTATGTGCCATTAACACAGAGGATACAACAACAAAGTCAGAACAACTACGGGGAAATATCCCGGTCTAAGTCAATATCTAACGACATAGGCAGACCGCCAGCGCCTGAATGCAGGTCCAGGAAGCCGAGGAATTCAGCCGCTACAATATCTGAGGTAAACATACACCTTTAAACATATAAAGTAAGAGTAACGTCATGGTATTGAAGAATAGTTTGCATTTATGTGTTCTCTGAGTGACGATACTCTTACTTTCTATTATTACAAATCACTTAAGTTGTCTATATTGGTTTTGTTTATCTGTGGAATTGTTATAGCCTGTAAATGTTCGGTCATCGACATCTTATCATTCCAATTTTTTAAAATCTTTTCCCTAATAATTATGCTGTATTTAATATTTCTTACATAATTTATAAATATAGCATGTGCAATCTAAAGGATTTAGCCTTCATTAGTTAATATTGTTAATTGGATTGTGTCACGTCTACATAAATATATATATATATTATATCCATGTCTTATTTTATCCAAGATAATAATATGTATATGATATTATATGGAATTAAATAGGAGTTATTATATAAATATATTTTTCATTTAAAATAAATTGAACAATAATTGTACAGTTTAGCATCATAAAGACATTCTAAGCGCAAGTATATTCCCATGCGTCGTACAATAAATTAGTTAGTATTGGTCTTCTGCGTTGAAGTCTATTCATAAAAAATCTATTTTCCATTCAAATTTCATGCACATAATAGTCTCACAGGTAAACAAGGCCGTGTGCGCGTGTGTTGTGTGTTTATGTTCTTAACCATCGCACTAAGCGAGCATCAGAACCAGCTTCCAATAGAATCACGCGCCGCCCGAAAGGAGCCTGAGCCTGTACATATTTCAAAGTTAATGCTTTCTATCAAAAGTTAACCTAAACTTTACCGAGGTAGCGCTTGCTCCCTAAAGTTGGTGCCAACTTCGTTTTGATTGATACCTTTCGCTCGGCCCCCTTAATAGCATCGTAGCAGCGATCAGTAAATGGTCAACGCATGTGCGGAGTTGTTAGAACTAACACACAATCACATCGCGCTATTTTCATAAAATATTTCATTATCGCTAAGTATTAATTTTACGACAACCAGAAACCTGAAGGCAGAAGATATAAGGAAAGCTCGCCGACACCAAGCTACAGCAAGAGGAATTCAATGTCCAACGGCGTGAAAGACAGTAATGGCAACGAGGTGCCTTCCGTATCGGAAATACGGAAGCGGTTCGACCCAAAAATGACAGTGACTAAGCTACCTGCGAATGATTCGCGATATGCTTCTAAAACTGTAGAACAATATCTCAATCAGCTTAAGGATTGTGAGAATGGGAGCGTCGGCTATACTAAAATTAATTCTAAAGACGATCAACCCGTGCCAGTTCACTTGCCATATGTAGAAAAGAATGGTCTAAGTCATCGATGGGAAGGGTCCCCAAAATCTAGGTCTAATTCAAACTCAGATTTGACTCTTAGTAAGACTATATCCGAGCCTGTATCCTTAGCTAAGCCGTCTATAGATAAAAACAATTCAATGTCCGTCTCATTAACGGCGAAACTTCCATCCGAAAGATTAGCTAGCATCAAAAGTCAATTGGACCCTAATAATCCAATAGGTAAAATTTTGGAGAAATCAACTGTTATTCAAGTGGAAAATGGGGACGTAGATTATATAGATCGTAAAAAAATACGCAATAGCCCCGAAGTAAAAATTAAGGATTTAAAATCCGATATAGAGAAACAGACGAAAACACCAAAGCACACGACAAATTTTGCTTCCTACATACAAATATCACAACCAATAGCGTCCGGTGCTACTCCTAAACATAAATCTGAAACGAATGAGGATACACTTAAGAATAAAGATGGTAAAAAGTCGATTAAATATATAGACTCGGAAGAAGATAGATTAATGCTCGAAAACGATATAGAATCTCCAAGTGGCACCGGTTTTGAAAACAAGACTTTCGAGCATGAGAACTTTTTAAAGAAGAGAACGGAAAAAAACGAAGATGAAGATGGTGTAAAATCAATGGAAACCAGTACAGAAAGCACCATCAGCGAGTCCACAGAAGATTCCAGTCCAGAAACTCCATCTTCCAGAAGAAAGATTCTGGATATCAAAGATTATGAAAATATTAAATCGGTAAGTGATCACTTTACTTTCTGTTTTTGAAGGCACTGTATTAAAAATAAAAAAATATCGCTTTTTACGTTATTTCTGTGTTGGCAATAAACTATTTTAGGATTGATTTCCATATTAAGTCAGATAAAGGGCAATAACTAAAAGTCGAAAAACATTATATTTTTTATTTAACATTTACTTTTAAAAAAAACCCGTATCACTCAACTAACTAGTATATCGTCAAAGACACGTACACATGACGTGCATGCTGCGTTTTTTTAAAAATCGTTTTGTATTTTTTACTTGAAGTCTTTCTGAAAAATGAATTGATTGTGACGTTCTCAGATTTCGTGTTGTTTTCTGTTTACGTTTGCTATCAACTTGTGGTCTTTGTTTACGGCCTAATAGGATGTTTTGATGTAAATTTGATCACCAATCTTTTTGCTCTATGAGCTTTAGAAATACTAGGATACATCACATGCTGAGCACGGCTGGTGAAGCGGAGCAAAACTATGTTGCGCGAAATTTTTTTTGCTAAAATATTGCGAGATATTTTGTTTTGTCCATACGCGATGGGTTAGGTTGGGGTTTCAAAACGTTCCACAGCTTAACTCTATGGCACACATTTTGTCCATGTACTCAAAAGCTGCAATTACAATTATCACCAAACTACTTCGCTGGGATTACCGTGCCGTCCACAACGTTCCTGCAAAATTTTAGAGATGTAGGTTTAACGATCTAGGAGGAATTTGACCGTTCAGTTTAATTAAATGTGTATATTTTGAGATTTTGTTATATAATCTCACTTTTATAACACGTCAAACATTATCGCCAAAAAATTATATTTTCTTGGGGTTCTTCTAATTGAATAGAAATTAGGTGTGATTTTTTGCTTCAATCTTTGATAGAAATCGATCTGGGTAAATAAAATACCATAAGATGCCTCTGAATAGACAGAAATGAGAGAATAAAATTATACACATAGGACTGACTAGAATGCGTAAACATAAAACATACAGATAAAATTAGGCTTTAAACAGTAGTTGAAATATAAATAGATATGGTTACAGATTAGATAAAAGAAAGTTTAATAAACTTAAATGTGTGGCCTGGATCGAGGAATAACTTTTGCCAATTCTTCAGTACAACATAATTATATATATCCAAATATTTAAAAAGAAACAAGAGTTCGTTGGCATTTACAATGAGGTCGTCGTGTATTTGTGTGCGTGACTCATCTATATGTGTATGTATGTAGGTGTGTAAATGTGTGCGTGTCGTGAAATTTTTGTCTGTCATCCTTCTGTCTAATTATATAAATTGATGATTTTTGGAAGTTTATTTTTTTTTGGGTAATTGTTGTCAAATGTTGTATATAATTATATTTAGATAGATTTTTATTCATTTAAATTTAATGATTAATTTCTTATATGAATTTATAATCAATTTATATTTTGCATCTGGATACCTTATTGGTTAAATATTTTTAAGGTAAAAAAATATTTATTAATTATTATTATCCCTTAATTTATATTATTTATAATTATCCCATGACACTATATTTTTTATATAGATTTTTTTTATTTAAACTTCAAAAAGAAACTAACAGTAGAATCAATCCAAAGTTTAGATATAACCAATGATGCATATACCAGAAAAATCGATGGTAGTAATAAAAAATATACTATAATCATTATAATATAATTTTTATTGTCATAAACTTTTTCTAACAAAAAACGCAGCGCTCAGACGGTCTTCATTCCTCATCTATTAATAGGACTGCGCCAAATGTAACGTCTAGAAATAAGTTGCGCGGGAAATGTCGGGAAGCTTTGCCACGTGGGAAATTTGACGTTTGCGCTGCCATTTTGAAATTATGAAAATGACATTTACTTTAATCAATTGCTTGAAATAAATGTAAGGAGAGTTCCTTACATTTTTTTCAAGCAATTCCTAGTTCCTCTTTTTCACTTCGGGAAACTATTAAATAAACCTAAAGCAAACTCACTATCGCTTTAAAATATCATCACCAATTATCACTTAACAATTTTAAGAAAAAGCATTGTAATATCCCAAATTAATAAAAAAAAATAAGAAGTACGTTTATCTATTGTTGCGCGCCATCGTTAACTGATGAATTACTATTTATATTGCTCTGAATAAAAAGAGATGATATGATTTTCTTCGAAATAAATCAAAACAAAGGCCAAATATTGCTGAAAAATGGCTCTTAATTTTTTTAACGCCCAATTTGTTGTCTCATTGTATTTTTTTTAAGATGTTAATATTCTCAATTTTAAATTCGTAACGCCTTGACGTTTTGGTAAAAGGCTATCGTTAGAGTTTTTCTTATATCTTTTTTGGTTCGTTTTTATATTTTATATTAAATGTTGTTGTTTGGTTTGTTTCCTTAATTATGGCGTTTCGAACGTGCCAGTTGAGCACATATCACTTCGCCAATGGTTATTGTCATTGACTCATTTTTAGTGCTTTTGTTACATAATTAACATCTGCTTTCCTGGTACATACAATTTAAAACTACATTTTAAATAAAATGAATACAAATATTACTTAATAAGTATTTAATTTTGTCAATAAATTTTGTTGCAGAAGCTAAATCATATTATTCTGGCCACCAACATATTGAAATTTTAAAATGACAAATGTCAGTACACTGCCAAATCTTTTCGAAGTCATTTTATCTATTTTGTAAACGTTAAATTTTATTATACACATATGGATTAAAGTGACTCGTGATTCTTAAAAGAAACTATAAACCATTGTTTTTTTATTATTTTCATTTTTTAAATATGTTGTTTACCTAAGTACTTCATAACCTATAATAGCGGAGTGATCATTTTGCTAAAGCCAAAAAATGACTTTAGTGGACTGGACTTGTTAACTACCGCAGAAAGATTATTAGAATCCTACACTTCTATACACTTCACAAAAAAAATAATGATTTATTCTCTGTTTAGTTCGAAATGCAGCTGTTTGGCGTATGGTTTTTATATTATGATATAATATTACGTCAAATTTGCTTATTTTGATACAAATTGAATTTCTGTTTTGATGAAACCTATGTTCAAGTCATCATTTTGTTTTTAATTCTATATAGTATTTTTTTGGTCTTTGTCTTCTTTTGATACCAGTTTAAGAAGTGATAACTTTAACGTATTGTTGTTTGTCTTACGAAGGTATTTTTATATAACCTAGTGTGAAGATGCTTTCTCGTGTGAAGATCGTTTCTATCAAGACTTTCTGATCTCCACTTTCCACCAAAATCTGGAGGCATTGCGTGGTTACCAGAGCGAGGAAATGAAAATATTAAATGTTTAATTTCCTGGAGTGGGAGTCGAACCCACAACCTGCCCCAAGTGGGTTCTCAAGTGGATGAACTGGATCTGCGCGACGAATATATCATGCTCCCATGTTGATGCTACAACTGCAACGATCCTGTGTTGTGTGATAGACGTTCTGTTTGCTTTACCTCCTCTTTATTTCGTGTAATTCAGATCTTCTAAACGTTCCAGTTTTTAAAGACATGGAGTGTTAACATATTATATTTATATATTTTTGAACATAATCAACCTGATAACGCTTATCAGTTACGACATTGAATCTTCAAGGTGCAGGTTGTATAATCCAAAACAATACGGTCAAATCGTAGGGTTAAATAGTAGCGTAGCAACATATTTGGGTATATTACTTAATAAAATATATTTCACAAGTTTCACGCTTTTGGATGATATCCCGAATCATGTGTCGATTAAGATGCCGTTGGTTATAGGTCAGTCTACTGACTAACTAGGACTGCTCGATATTCGGATGTTATGCTGATTCAATTGCTGAAAAATCTTGCGCAGAGTAAGACAGTGATAAAATATAACTAAATATTAGGACTAAGGCATTTGAATGAGGTTTATCTTGTTTCGTTCTCCATATTCTATGTCAGATGTCGATCCAAGAGAGATGAGATAACAATGCTCTGGTCACATGTCACTGGAACACTATAGCAGATAAATGATTCTAAGATTACGTATTAAATAGATTGTGAAATTTGGCAGCGGCATTTGGCCAACGGACCGCCCGTTCAGTTCGCGCTCAGCCACGGCAATGGCGGGTTAGTGACGTCACGCGCGAAATACCCTTTCCCGCGGGAATCACTTGATTCCGCCATCTTGTTTTACTCCCGCGCATTTCGAAATTTACGTAAGCTTCTTTTGCGTGTCGCGATTTATGTAAATTTAGTTTAAATTGTACTTTGATATTGTCTATGCTAAGTGACCTTGACTCTGTGCCAATTAAAATTGAGAGTGGACTCTTATCCATGAAAACGTAAGGGCGGTTATTAAATGTACAATGTTGATAAATTCTGGAGGTGATACAGTGAGAAGTATAAAGAATGTGAATTTCTGACAAATCCGGGCGTTACGTACCATGTGTTTTAAAAAATAACTTTTATATGGTTACAAAGTACAAACTTTATCGTCCCTGGCAACCCAAATTATATTTTAGCCTAGTCTTAAATAAATGACATATTTAAATTATTTTTTTAACATTCCCCTCATCACCTGTATAATTGTAGAATCTTAGATTATTCAAATAAAAAATTTATTAATTCTGTAATAATTAAATATTTAAACAAAAAAAAAGAACATTTTTTATGAGGACCGTATTTATGGTGCTTATTGTCTATTACATCTTTTGTATGAAAAACTTTCCTCAAAAAGTTTTTCAGACTGTCGACGTAAAATGTGGCACATGGGTGTTGTAAATGTGAACTAACCTTACAAATCAACTAGTGACTGAAAGTCATTAAAGAATTATATCATAAAATAAACGTAAAAACCAAGAGAAAATACGAAGAAAGCAGGAACTCGAAGAATAAAATAGACGAACATTAAGAAATTGATAGAAGAAAGATAAGAAAGAAGAAAGATAATTCGTCTGACAATTTTAAGTGTTTGGTCGTATGCTCTGGTACTTGGAGCTGGTGATCCTCGCATGCGTGACGACGGGAGTGCTCTCGGCGCTGCGCAATGAAGTGTGGCTGCCGGCGCTGCTTCGAGCCGCGCCCGAGGACCCTACGCGTAAACCACGCCTATGGGCTGCGCTATCAGGTTCCTGGATTCCTCGATGTTACGATGATAGCTTTGATTGATTAGGAAGTATTTTGTAATCATTCAATATTTTAGTGTTTATACATTTTTGGATACTTACATTTGAATTATCTTGTAATTATATATATAGATTAACTAATGTGTAGTGGTAAATGAATTAAAATAATAGCAACATACACACCATATTTTGAAAACTCTCCTAAAATTATGATTTTTGGACACGTCCTTCAGAGGGCGCTGTTGGCGCACGACTGCCCGCTAGAGGACCCGTGGAACTTTCTACGGTGACCATCACACGAATGGTAACGAACGATATTCGCTCTTATTGCGTGTACTGTGAATAGTTTTTCGTGTATCTGCTTCGACACGCCCGTCATTTTGTTTTGCTGCTGACGCCCTTAATTTGACTTTTATGTATAGAGGTTATTGTAAAAATCTAACCATATCCATGTATTTCTCTGTATAAATTTCTATTAATTAAATTTCACAACTACCCTCATCTGTTGATAAAAAATTACCAACTTTTGTTGCCAACGCAAAAATAAATGTATCTTTATAAGTGCCTTTAACGTGTATATACCTCTCTCCATCCGTAATGCTATCTCTCATACGTTTGTGTCCGTGTGTTGTGTAGATGCATGCTCTTCTAGACTTTTTCACAACTTTAGATATATTTGTATAATTCATGTCCTCGCCATTATTACTTAAAGTCATAATAAATTCCTAGAAGATACCTTATAAATGATTTTATTTTTGTTGTCCCAAAGCTTATGTAAAAAGATTATATGTTACATAGTAAATAGATTACCATATACTTATCGTTGAATATTATACAATAATAGGTTTACAAACATCGTACCGCCTTAGAGACATTTCGAATCGATATTTATTTACATCATTTATAGATGTGGCGTTTGTTGAGATATAGTTTTTCAAGGACAAAAACAAAAAAATCATGATTGTCTACTTTTGTTTATGTCCCATTGTGTTTTAATAGTATTTAAAAAAAAATGTGTTCTACCTTTTAATAAATTATTGCAATTATATCACAACTTACTAATTATTATTATTAAACGTAAGAGATTTTTAATATTTTCAAAATGTTATTCCACATTTAGGAATGTGTTATATTACAATTGACATACTCGTACAGGCAGATGTTTTACAGGTCAAATTATAATTAGAATTAGACCCCACCACAGGCTTTTACATTTAAAAAGTAAATAAGTTATATACAGTATATAAATGTATACGGGTGTAGGAATTGGCGGGAGGTAAGAGCGGCCCCAGCGGTCTCCGCCGCAGCAGCGAGAGGAGTGACGTCTCCGAACGAAGCGAAAAGTCAAGTCAGACCAGTGGTACGTAAAGTTTGCTTATAGAAAAAATAATTATATCATTTTTATGTTTGTAGTAAGTAACTTTATCTAAATTAAAGTGTTCTTTTATTTGTTATTTAATTTTAAGACAAATTATCATTTTTGTTTTAAAAAATATAAATAGATAATGTAAATATTGTTCGAAACCTTGCAACATATTCATATAATGACATAATATAGCATGAAATAATTAAACCATCAGGTGTACATCTAGGTGACACCTTAAAACCACTATTCTTCCTTATCTACATAATTAACAATAAATTCCAGGTCTCAACGGCTTAAGGAACATCGGCAACACGTGCTTCATGAACAGCGTGTTACAGTGCTTGTCTAACACGCGGCCGCTACTCGAGTATGTGTCAGATGATAAATATTCTTCGGATATCAATACTACGCTGTCTTGTATGAAAGGAGCTCTTATTAAAGGTTAGTATTGATCGATACTTTTATATAAATTTGGTACGAAATACTTCAAAGTGTGTTTGTTGTGCAGTGGGTAGGGAACCTAGTGTTTACACTATATTCCCCTTGCATTATCCACTTTTTGCGGAATGCAGAGCGAGGCTAAACAAAAAAAAATTAAACCGTAGCGGGATTTGAACCAGAGTCTCTTGGAAACCGTCCAAGCGCCTCTGATTGCTAATCCATATGTTCTCATCGAACGTCGTAATTCTTATAGGCTTGTAACTTAGTCGGTCATAGCACTTATTTTCCAAATTTTTGTTTTTCTAAAAATTATTAATATATAAATAAAAAAATTTCCAGCGTTCGCAAGTGTAATAAAAGAATTATGGCGCAACGGCGAGAGGGACTCGGTTATTAACACTACTTCACTGAAGTCGCAGGTTCAAAGATTTGCACCGCGTTTTATGGGATACAGCCAGCAGGACGCACAGGTGAGGGGTTCAACATATTTTAAACCGCAACGTTGAATTACACATTACAATTAATCTCCCGAGCGTACATTGAATTCGCAACCATCGTCAATCTAACTAATACTTTATCTAATTATGGCTTTAAGCTGAATCCTGCACATAGCCGAGGCAATCTAGAAATTTAGTGCTAAGGCACTTCGTTCCCATTGAGACACTTTCGTTCCTCATTTCAATAGTACTTGAATTTATATGAATGTATTTTATATGCATGTATGTGGTAATTGGAGCAAAAACAAAACAACAATCCCAGTACATGAGTTCTACTATTCTACTTATAATGAATACACCCTGTGTGCACATAACAGGGTAGGCAGATGGGGGTAGTGATGTAGTGTTAAGACACTCCGTAAAGAAAAAAAAAGAAAGTTTACTACTTTTATCTAATATGTAAGATAAAAGTAAACAAACCAGAACCAAATCACTCTATATTTAAGATTAATGGAGTTAATATATTTGAGGTTAATATGTAACCTTTTAAGAATTATTACAAATCGGATATCATAAGTTACTTGAACCACTTAAATCAACTTCACGCTGTATCCCGCACGCAGCAGGGTAGGCAGAGAACCTAGTGTTTTATTTTGAATCATTTTCTTTTCTCAACTTTCAATAATTGCTTATTAAGTGGATATGTAATACACCCAAACGCATTTCAGTATGATCATAACTGTTTATCTAATTTAAATTTACAAATGTAAATTTGTTTACATTTGTAAATGTAAATAAATTGTAATAAAACAAATGTAAATAAATTTGCATTTGTAAATTTAAACTATATAAACCTATTTAACTTGTGTAATGGAGTGAGGTTTTCAGAAAAGACTACATAAGGACGGTACAGCTACTGCTAGAAACATGTATAGGGAACCCTTTGCTATAAACATTTCATAAAAGTACTTTGAGAACAAGAGAAACTTTGTTTTATTTGTTTATATTTTTTCTAACGCCCAAATGAATAGACTATAGAGGTATCGCGGTAGGCAAAACAACTCAGGGAACTTAGAATTTAGTGTTAAGACACATTTAGTCCGTATCACACGCACTACCCATTGTTTGTTGGGTGACGAAGCACAGCTCAGACGTGAACTTGTAACTGCCGCGTTTACATTTAGCCGATGCTTCACTACGCTTTGATGGCTTCGGTCTCAGTGTTGTATTTAAAAATTCCAGTATTTTTATAACTATTTTCGATTATTCTCCTGTTTAATATTATGAAATTAATGGCTTCCTCGCGGCTTCGCCCATTTATACTATATAATTATTTATTTTCTCATTGCTCTCAAGATCTAACTATATTATCATTTTAAATATCTATACATTGGTAGCCAAAGTTTTAGTTAATTCAATGAAACACTTTGTAGCAACATTGAGAACAAACAGTGAGTGTTGAAAACTACACCTACATCGATTGAGCAGTTTCTGTTTCAATACATTAATAAAGGCTCTCAATAACATTTTTTCGTATATAAAATACAAGTATCGTATTTTAAAGGAAATTTATTCGAAAGGATTTATATGAATCTTCAAAGTAATAGATATCATACATCAGAAAGACTCATATTTCATGTAAACATTTTGCTTTATTCGTATTCGATATAACAATAAGTTAATCGGTTCGTTTTGTATCTTCCAGGAGTTTCTCCGTTATCTGCTGGAGGGGTTACACGAGGACGTGAATCGCGTCACTATCAAACCTAAGCCTATACTCACAGAGATCGATGATAGCCTTAGGTGAGCATTTCGTAGCGTTTTAGACTAGAAGTCTCGCAATGGTATCGTAGTTGCACGCTTGTGACGTGTTTCCGCCCGCAGCGCGGCGCAGCGCGCGGCGGAGGC
>DVQM01000347.1:0-18720 GCA_018231645.1 Heliconius ricini | reverse complement strand
TGTCAAGAACAACGCACGCAGACCTAAACCTATCAAAGGGAAACCGCCGCATACGTTTC
Source organism: Heliconius ricini (assembly GCA_018231645.1). Classification (NCBI taxonomy): domain Eukaryota; kingdom Metazoa; phylum Arthropoda; class Insecta; order Lepidoptera; family Nymphalidae; genus Heliconius; species Heliconius ricini. The sequence continues at coordinate 18,661 of DVQM01000347.1, read as the reverse complement.
ATTCTGTTTAGTTGTTTAACCTTTGGCAGTATTTTTGTAGTAGTGTGTGTTTGTATTACGTTATTGGTATTTATTCGTAGCTGTGTCACACGAAATACAGGAATGGTTAAACATTATGAAATGAAAAAAAAATCCTACGTCTAAACTGTTGAGACATCTTGATCAATTTCTTTAGGTATGGGTTTAAAATATTTTACGCATATAGGATGCTGTTCCCGAATGAAAAATTCTCATACTCATCAATTTTTATTAAGGACGCATTTAATTATTTCTTATAGTTCAACAAGGCCTTTGGCATAGACAGAAAATCAAACACAACCTAGATCCTGTGAAGAACACGTTTAATTAAGACCCGTCCCGTAGTAGTTCCGAAGATGTGCAAACAGACTGAAAAATTTTAAAAGTCATAAATTTATATCTCATTAGTGGTTTTAGGTACTTCCCTACTAAGTTAATGTCAAGTATATCATAATATAATTTAATTGTAATACGTAAAAAAAAACATAGATCGTAGGTAGGACGTCGTGGCGCAGGGGCACAAGGGTGTGACTATATCGCGACAGTTGTAATTTCGATCTCCACTCGAGAAAAATTCTTGAAACTTGAAAATCTGCGGAAAGTCTAACACTATCTTACCTTTGGGTGCCCTCTGTTTACCCTGCAATATACGTGATACAGCTTGAAGCTGAAAAAAAGGAGAACGGAGTGTCTTGATAATAGGCAAGTTTCAAAATAGTATGGCAAAAGTCATAAAGTCCATGCAACTGTAGTTGCTGCAGCCACAAGTGATTCAAATGAAAAATATGTAATTTATTAGATTATTGACGATTTAAACTTGATTGTAAATTTTTGCTTATTTGTCGTTCTATAAGAATTAAAAGAAAATATTGATCTTATTTTTTTATACTGAGCCACTGCCACGAATTTAATAAAACTTTGTATACATATGTATACAAAACTAATTGTGGACGAGTATGAACAATTTTTGTATTTATTAATTTAGGTGCTATTTATATCTCTGTTTTTTATTCTAAAGAAATCCTTTCTTCGAACTTTATATTTGCGTAAAACAATCTAAAAATAAATTGCGTTAATAAATATATTTTACGAATTAAAGTTAATTCTCGAAAAGACCTTAGCAAAATCGATTTGCTTTAACAACCACTGTCGTCGATAGTATGACCCAAACTTGTAGCATTTTTACATTATTTTTTTCTTTTTTTTATAATTTTGTTAATGTTTGGACACATAGAATGAAATGAGTTTTCTTGTTTAAACTTTGAGTATTAAAAAAAATCCTTAATAATTAATGGTCTATTCATACCTAAAGTTTAAAGATAGAGGTCAACAAAGAATAATTATTACTCTTTGTTGACCTCTATCTTTGTCAAAAGCTTATCTTCATTCATTTCATATTACTATCTCATACTGTAGTAATAATTATAATTATAAAATTTAACAAGAATTAAATTGAAACTTTCAATAAAAATAAAGGATAAAATCAGAAAAAGAAAAAAATATAGATATATCACAGAAATTTGAGTACCCACGTCCGGAAATATAAGTTTGTCAAATTACATAAGGTGTACTTTTCTTGTCGTGTCGTGTGAGTCGTGTCGTGTGAGTCGTGGCAGGGGCACAAGTGTGTGACTGTAAACGCGGCTGTTTGTAGATTCGGCCCCCATTCGAAGAAATAAAACATCATTTAATATTTAAATTTCTTCGCCCTGCTGTCAAACAAAAGCGCGGCGTTGAGTTCCGCCACTCAAGACGCAATGCCTGAAGAATTCGGCGGAACATAGGTAAGGGAGTGTCTCAACACTCACTAGGCTTCCTCTGCCTATTCTGATGCCCACCGTGTCGAGTCCGACTTGAGCCTGGGATCCCCCAGGCTTCGCTTCTCTTCTCTTTAAAAATCTCTTTAAAAAAGCTCAGTATTCTAATATATATAAAATAATATTTTCCCTTAATGGTTTTTTTTCGATTGAGGCTTACGGTTGTGGTCCAATTGAATATCACATAAATTCTGCATAAACTCCAAGCAAAACAATCAATTTATAATAAACAAAAAGGAACGTACTTCTTTGTTTTAGTTACATAATTGTTAATTATTGAAAGCGTACTGTTTTCCACACTTAAGCAGTGTTATTATGTAAGATCAAATTAGAATGATACAATCATTCGAAAGGTTATTAGCTACTTTTTGTCGAAGGATTGATGGGAACTACTTCGAGATGAGGTCGTGAGGTTACGCATTTGACACAATCTTTGATAGATACAGCTTTGAGTGAAAGTTAACATCGGTAAAGCAGTTTTTTATTGAAGATATCTTCATTTAAATTGTAATTTAAATTTATACGTTGCTATTTTATTCGTTATCTGATTTTTATTTGCATAATAACTGCTGAAATATAATTAAATCATATATCCGTTAATTTGATACCAGAAGAAACAGACATCAAGCATACAATACTTATAAGTACGGCGTACCGGAAGTACATACACATTACATACTAAATCTGTTTTTAAAATTGTAAATGTTATTTTAAAACTGTTTTAGATGGTTAAAATCTGTTATAAAGAATAGCAACTTACATTTTAAGTTTATTTTTTAATTAAATAAAAAAAGAAATATTAGAACTATGTTTAGGGAAACTTTTCCAACTTATTTATGATATTATTTAGGAGACTTTAGCCGGCCTATAATAGGATAGGTAAGAGGCGACTAATGTACGCGTGGTAGAGTCACGTCGCCAGCAATGGCAAAACACATGGGCAGACTCGACCGGAGCCTTACCACCCCCGGCATTTAAAACCGGCGTTAAGTAGTGGCTTTATACCACTGCGTTTCGCATCAGGTAATGCTGGGCGCTGGAGCCCAATTGACCTTAAAGGCCAGCAACACTCCTATACCTCCTCTAGTTTTGCACGGGGTCGTGGGCGGCTGTGATCACTTACCATCAGGTGACCCGAACGGCTCCATAAAAAAAAGACTGTAGACTTCAACGATCATTTTTTTTAAATCTTTGGCAGTGGTCCACGCTCTACCCGCGTATGCAATCGCACCTTTCTGTCACTGCTCTTCCTGTTATGCGCTCCCAACAATTTTTTTGGTGTTTATTTTCCAAAATTTATCTTCGAATCTCGTAACATAGCCCGTCCACTTCTATTATTCTTTGGACGAAATATATATAGACCATCATTTGGTTAGTTTAAATAGATATTAGAGGGCAGTCTTGGCGCAGGGGTATAAAGTGTGACTGTAAAATAAACTGGCTATGGGTTCGATCCCCATCCGAGGAAGTGTAATATTTATTTATATATTAATTTTTTCGCTCTGGTAAAGCAAAACAACAACACAATATTTGAAAAAGATTTTCAACTGTAGATTATCTATCTACATTAGAATTAGATAACATACATTTTTCTTCTGTAATATTATACTTAATATTATTTTTGTGTAACATAAAACATAATATACATACCTATGTTGAGACGCAATGAATGCATTTGCAAATCCAATGACCTCACCTCTCTCTTGAGCACTTATTTCGATGTAGCTTTACTTATGCAACGTTATTTCTCATCTTTCAAAAGTCTATAATTTTATTCAACGTTCCTTTTTTTTCAAGGGAACATTAATCCAAAACTCACTCACACATCCGTTTGTGTACTATGAAAAAATATATACAATAAGTTTTTAAAATCGGATATGAGACGTTATTCATAGGTTATACATTACCCGGTTCCATGTTTCAAAAAACGGGACCTTTATAGGATTACTTTGTTATCCGTCCGTTCGTGTGTCAAGACTCAAGATCGTGTAGAGATATAAAGTTGGAACTAATATCAAATATTTAAATCTAAGATTTCTTGTAAAACAAAAAAAATCACGCTTCTAAATTAGCGCAATCAAAATCCCTTTGGATGTATTTTATAAGAAATTCGTCGATAAACCAAAACCTGTAGAGCTGTTGATACTTCTCGTGGACCTACAGTTATCAAATTTAGCACGAAGTGAGTGTAGTGAATTACAATACATAAAATAAAGGAGAAACCCAAAAAATAAAAAATTACATTTATATTATGAAAAACAATATTACAAACTTATAATTGTAGTTAATTTTATACAAAATGAGCAAACTTATGTTTGTCTATTTTAAAAAGTTGTACTTTCTGAATCCTGAAATTGTTACGGAACCCTCAGGCGTCCAACTCACACTGGAGCCATTTTTCATTTCAACTATTATCAATCGATCAATATAGCAATCAATCATATTATATATTTTCTTTCTTGTGCTTTATTTTCCTTTTTCTTGCATAACTTTTTATATTATTTATGTCGCCATCATAAAGAGCTATTCTTTATTGAAAATTAAATTAAATAAAATTAAAATTAATTTGTTTGTATCATAGCCATAATACATATTACACACATACGTCGTCATCTTTGCTAGGAATACTAGGGACCCGCTCGCGGCTTCGCCCGCTTAGGCCACAGAATTATTTACTTAATACACTGAATTATGTTCATGTTTTAATATACCTATTAACGTAACTAATGCAACGCACTTAAAATTTCTAATGTGAAAATTATTAATCTTTAATACTGTATAATGAAATACAAATTGTAAAGACAAAATATTTTTCCTGTGATATATAAATATGTAAACATGACGTATATATATGATATCTATACATGATATATATGTATGATATATATACTATAAGTTCGTTCAAATAACGATAACATTTTTTTTAATGAACTGATTTTGATGAAACAAACTTTAGTAATTAAGTTGAGTTAAAACAAAGCAATTTGTGAATATTTTAGTAAATAAGTGCAGTACTTTTAGAGGAAAATGTGGATATACATATCGACAGACAGACAGACAAGAAAAAAAATCTTTTTGCTTTCTATTAATCTTTTTAAGTGTCCCTCTATTCATTTCAGTCAAAACTACTGAATGTACAGACAAACTATTTTTACTCTCTTATTACATATAAAGATAATTTAGTAGCCAAGGCGTAGCTGCCAAATTGGTTTTTTTTTATATAAAAAATAAGGCGTAAGGTAAATAGTAAAAACATAACAGGAAGTTGTGATTTTTCTACATTAATAATGCTAAGGTATTAGTTTAAGAATGAACACAATTGCCACATATGTCTTTGATATGGAGCTTACGATAATATCAATAAAATATATGAAAATATTTTATGCTACATTGAGTTCTGCCACTCAACACGCAATGCCTCCGGAACTTGGCAGACAGCGGGGAACGGAGTGTTTTAAAACTAGGTGCCCTCTGCCCACCCTGCTGTGTGCGGGATCTTTACGACTGACGCTGTTGTGAAGCTGATAAAATAAAAAAAATACAAAGTCATATCTCACAATGCGCCCTTTTTTGTAAATAAAAATATGATACGACCTTTAAGCTTTTGCTATCTCTTTTCTCTTTTCGTATATTTTGTTATTAAAAATACACCAATAATTATGAAAATGGTCCTTTTATTTCCTATGCCCTATATATGTATATACAAATGCGACTACAGCTGCTGTTACGGGAGCAGCATATAGGGCTTAATATTTTAAACCTATAAGTACCTATAAAAAATAATCTAGTTTCCTCAACAGTTTAGACGTTGTAATATTATTTTAATTTCATTATTTTTATTCATATTGAATTAAGCGTGATACTTGCACAAGTCTGGTTTGTGTAGTATGTGTAAGTGTAACGTAAAAACGCAACTTGCGCAATCTGGAGTTTGCGCAAGTTTGTGCAAGTCTCAGTACGGTTCTACCCACCGATATGTACGTACGTCATTTTCGCAACAAAATAAACGTGACCACCGAGATGCAAGGAGTTCGTGATATTATAACAGAATTTATAAATATTTACAAAAGTGAGCCATGTCTTTGGCAAATAAAAAATAAAGACTACCATCAAAGGGGCAAAAAAAACACTGCTTATAATAAATTAATTCTACAATATCGAAAATTAGAGCCGAACGCCAACCGTGATGTTGTTGTTAAAAAACTGAATGCTTTACGTACGAATTATCGTAAAGAAAAGAGAAAGGTTGAAGAGTCAACGCGATCAGGAGCAAGTACCAGTGATGTTTATGAACCTACATTATGGTACTATGAATTATTAAAATTTTTAAATAACGACCAAGAGACGTCAAGAGTTTCTTGTACTAATATCAATGGAATTAAGAGTTCACGAGTGAGTATATCTATACCAATAAAATAAAGGGTAAGATTTTGTTTATCTGGTTGTGGCTTCGATCCCCACTCGAGGAAATTAAATATTTATTTAAATTCATATTCTATTTCTTCGCTCTGGTATTCGTTGAGTTCCGCTAATCAGCATGCAATTTTTCCAGATTTCGGCAGAATATGAAAAACGGAGGGTCCTAACAATGGATTCCCTCTACCCACCCTACTCACACTGTGTCAATCTTTATAATTATAAAAATATGAGCCATTTTCACTTGGTGGAATAATATTGAGGCAGAAGGCATAACATGTGTTTTTCGTTCATTGCTTTAAGGAAATGTAGGAAATTCCATCTTTCTTCCATTTTTCTGGAATTTATGGAAACTAAAACGAAAAAAATCAAAATATAAAGTTATTTTTTCAGAAAACCGAATCGGCTTTATGTTCAGAAGATAAACATGGCAACTTTTCGAAAACTGATACAGACTCTAGACAAAAGTCAAGTCCTGCTAGACTTCTCAAAAGAAAAACCACAGATTTGACAGACTTGTCTGATGAAAAATTACATTCCGTAAACGATCATTTTAAAAGTCCTGTTTTGAAAGACCGATTTGATATTTTTGCCAAAAATGTGGCTATTAAATTGCGCGAATTACCTAAACAGCGGAGACTAATTGCTGAAAAAATTATTAATGATACTCTATTTCAAGCGGAAATGGGCAATTTGACATTACCACAGAAAGACTTTCAACCATCTCCACTACACCACTATACCAAACACAACAACAAATTCATATAAATCCAAGCCCCAGTCCTCCTCCACGCCACACTCAACAATACATCCATGTAACTCCATCTCGCAGTCCTCCTCCACACCACACTCAACAATACATCCGTGTGACTCCATCTCGCAGTCCTTCACCATACCACACGCAACAGTATATTTGTGCACCTCTTTCCACTCCGGTAGCAGATAATCGACGAGAGAGTGCCGTCAGTGGAAAACAAACCGCGTCATTTACGCTTTTTAAGTTTATAAATATTGTGAATAAAAACTAAATACTTACCTAACTATATTTTTTATTAATGAACAAAACTTTTATTTTTGTTACTTACCTTCTAATGATCCTTCCACAGTATTCTGAGAATCAATCTTAAAATGGCTGCTTATCTTTCGTACGGTGATATAGCCTACCGCATAACAGTCATTTGTTTTTGTGGTCACCTCCGAAATGCGTGTATTTTCACAAGTCTAAGCTTGCGCAAGTTTATCGTTACGTGTATTACTGGCTTTTTTTCAACTGCACTGACATCTACGACTCTATTTTGTAATAAATTATTGCGTGTTGTTTGCAGAACTCAACGCCGCGTTTGTCCTCGACACCAGAGCGAAGAAATGGAAATATACATTTAAGTAAATATTTCATTTCTTCGAGTGCGAATCGAACCCACAACCAGTCGGTTTTACAGTCACACTTTGTGCCCCTGCGAAACGACTGGCCTCGAAATTATTACTAAAAAAAGAAAACAAATATCATTAAAAGAAAAAGTTGCAAAAGACTATTTACTTTGTAAGTAATGCTAATCTAGCTTTTAAATAACAACTGTTTGCCAAAATAGGAATATTACAAAAATATCGTCTAAGCAGTATGGTATTAGATAATGTGTAGTTGTTTATTTACCTAAAATATATATGAGTGTGTTTCTTGTGGCAACGTTAAACTGCTACAGTCTAAGGCGCTTGGGGCAAACTTTCACACACGCCTAATGTCATAAATATGCACAAAGGGACGTCGCACGCTAATGCGCCAAACTGTGCCACAAAGCAAATGTTTGTATTCTTACAAACATGGTGACAGTAGAAATTTTCTGTAAGGTGCGGCTTCGTATGATTATATAATGAACAAAAATTATGTTATATAACATTTAATTTTAGGCTAAAAATCGGGACGTCCGGCTTAAAATGGTCCAAAACGTCGACGACACTGGTACGTGGATAAACGATAAAATAGACAGAGTAACCTTCAAGAATTGAATAATAAATATACAAAATAATATTTTTACGTTGAAATACTTAGAACATAAAATAATAATTACAGTTGCATTCTCATTAAAATATTCATATAATTCTCGTAAATACCAGTGGCGCTATCGTTAGTTGCTAAAGATATAATATTTCCGTTAAATATATAAATCTAAAATTTAATACAGTCCGCGAGGACTGAATTTTAGATTTGACAGAAAAAAATTATATTGAAATAAAAAATGTGTTATTAGTCATCAATAAATTAGGCCAACTAAGTGTAACAAAAAAATACTAGGTTCCCTCTTCCTACCCTGCTACATGCGGGATACAGTGTGAAGCCAAGTGAATTATATCGAATGATTGTCGTTAGCGCGAATCGAACTCGCCCACTCCATTCTGTACAAATTTCAGGATTGTGATTGAGAAATACCCCTTAGATTATCATTGTTATTATTACTTTATTTGTACACCACAATAAATACAGACATGAAATATAATGAAAAAAACAATGTTCAAAAGGCGGTTTTATGGCCATCTGTTCCAGACTACCTTTAGGGCGAAAAGAAGCTGTCATAATTATAAGTAGATATATATATATAGATTTTGATGATGCGGTGAATAAAGTTAACAATCATCGGGTACATACACTCGCGAGTATTTAGTATGTAATGAGCTAATAATTAACTAATAAATTTTTACTTTTCGATTTTTTCCTCAACGTAATCTCTAGTAAAATAGTTTACAGACGGCGAGACATACAACAAAGTGATCCTATAAGAGTTTTTATCCGTTTTTATCCTTTTGAGTTACAAAGCCCTAAAAATGGATTGAAATTAATATATTATTGAGCTTCCTGTTTAAAGATAAAATAGAAACCATTATATAGATAATATTAAAAGGCCTAGTAAACAAAGAGTTAACATAAAGTAAATATAAAATGTACATATGGAGTAAACACCAAATGTAAATATGATGTGAAAAATAAATTGAGAAATAAAAGCATATAAAGAGAATAAAATAAAATAATCACTTAACAAATTCTAATCCAAGCCCCATCCATGTCCATTGCCGAGTTATGACTCAGCAATGTACATGGATGAGGCTTGGATTTCATTCACCTCCTACGAACAAATTAATCGCTAAGCGCGAATGTGCGAACCCTGGACTTAAATTCATTAAATGACTTACTGTTTGTATTGATATAGCAACACCTTATATAGCACAGCGTTCAATTTTTATACTGGTAAAAAACCGAAATTTCAAGATTTAGGATTTTCAGGATCGGAATGTGCGTAAAACACTACGCTTGCTGCACAGCACTTACCGTTTACCGAAATACCGGATAGCTAGATAAACCGTAATGACTGCATTTATATTTTAGCTAAATGAAATAGACTAAGCGCTAGCGATTAGTAAATTTGTCGAACTGAGTATTTTAAATTGATATAACTTTTTCATTACTGAACCGATTATAATAAAACAAACTGTATATATTAACGGAAACTGGCCAGAATCCAATAGTGAAAACCGCATTTAAATCAGTTAAGCTAATTTTGAGCCTAGCGATGACAACCAGATAAAAATATTGAAAATAATTGTCTTTTGTTCTACTACATTAATAAAGGCTCCTAAAATCATTTTTTCTTAATTATCTTCCAAGTGCAGACACCGATCCGTTACGACTGTAACATTATAAGTACAGATTAGTCATCAATACATACTGTACCTTTCAAACAATCTCCTTGTCGTTTCATATCATTAATTTTAATATACTGTCATTATTCAAGAACAAATAAAAATTAATTTTATGGATATTAATAAAATTATTTGTACATGTACAATTTTGTATAGTTTGGGCGAATAGAGACGTGAAATGGGTGAATAGATACTTAGTATGTGTTGAAATGAGAAAGTTTGTATAGAAACGAGAAAAGGGCGTATAACCGTTGTAAGGGTTGACTCTTAGTCCATTTTTTGTTATAATATTTTGTTACATTGTTATAGTATTTTTTACAAATATTATATAGTGTTCTCATTTTTTTTATTAATTTTAAAATCTTAAATTTTATTTTCTTTATTTTATGAGACTTATACAGAATATCCAAACTTTTCACTTAACCGCAGGCCAAAATATATCTATCTACACTAATATTATAAAATTAAAATTATTAGGTTGAACGTGCTAATTTCAGAAATTACAATACGAAACGGACAAATGCTTTTTGGTTTTTCATAGCGAGAAATACCATATTATATCACACTATAATTAATGTAAGTGCAGTAAAAATTAAAAGTGTTACAACAATTGGACAAATTACGAGCTTTGTTGGTTTTCTTTGTTAAAACTGACTTTAAGTAAGCTGCAAACATTTTTTACAAAACAAACACTATTCAGCTTATTAAGTAAATGAATCTAATACAAAAGTTATAGCGGAAGTATTAGAACCGTATAGAGAAAGTAATAATTATAATGAATAATAGTCGTATGTTGTTGAAACAGTATCAAGGAACATATACTAGTAGAAGCTACTCTACTATAATATTAACCCTAGCATTTTTAGTTATTCACCCCACATTCAATCTAAATGAAAATTACTTATATTTTTAGATTTTATACTATATTATATATTACAAAAACACGTTTTACTGTTTGGTAAATGTGTAAACAATATTAACTAATACTTCAATAAAAATTGTTAGTCCAGCCTATTTTACGGTACGCAAATTCAATAATTCTTTTTTAAAATGTAATACCCTGCTATGTGCGGGATACAGCGTGAAGCTGATTTTTAAAATGTAATACTAAAGTAAAATTAATTTAAAATAATATACATTACTTATCAAATGACTTTCTACATTCAATAATGATTTATGTATTTATATAAAACGAAAAACATAATTTTTTATTAGAAACATGTGTGTACATTATATAGTCTGTGGTAAATAATTTCTTTCTCTTCGTTTTGCATCAGCCATCAGCTGCGAGTTGCGTCGAACTTACTGCTTTTTGTACATCATAATTCTGTACAAAAATGGCTGATAATAAACTGTATGAAATATTAGGTGTTTCAAGAAGCTCAAGCGAGTCAGAAATAAAAAGAGTAAGTTTTCTAACTACAAATTATAATAACACTGAATAGATAAGTGTCGCCTTTGTCAAGCATGCTGCTAGAATCACTCGATCAATGCAACCATTAAAACAATTTTAATTTTTTTACTATTTCAGAGTTATCACAAACTTGCAAAAGAATTCCATCCGGACAAAAATCCAGCAGCTGGCGATAGATTTAAGGAAATAAGCTATGCATATGAGGTTTTATCTGATCCTAAAAAAAGACAAACTTATGATAAATATGGATTAAAAGGTTTACAAGAGGGTGGGCAAGGTGGAGGATTTGCATCTGACGACTTGTTTGGTCACTTCTTTGGTGACATTTTCGGAATGGGAGGTGGTGGCAGAGGCCGACGACACGCAAGAGGTGAAGATACTATACATCCTTTAAAAGTTTCATTAGAGGACATGTATGTTGGCAAAACAGCAAAGCTTCAACTAAGTAAAAATGTTATATGTGGTCCTTGCAAAGGCATAGGTGGCAAGCCAGGTGCAGTGGTTTCCTGTAAAGATTGTCATGGTCAAGGTATAAAAGTTTCTTATCAACAAATTGGACCAAACATGACTCGGCAATTTCAATCTCGCTGTCCAACCTGTCAAGGACAAGGTGAAACTATCAATGATAAAGAGAAATGCCCAAAATGCAAAGGAAAAAAAGTTCTCAATGAGATTAAGATATTGGAAGTTCATGTAGAAAAAGGAATGCGTGAAAACCAGAAAATTTTCTTTAGAGGTGAAGGAGATCAGCAACCTGATACTCAACCTGGTGATGTCATTATAGTATTGCAACAGAAACCTCATGATGTATTTAAAAGAACAGGTGATGATTTACTCATGGAACGTGAAATCACATTGACAGAAGCTCTTTGTGGGTTTGAATTTGTTGTCAAACATTTAGATGGACGAGACCTTCTAGTGAGACATTTACCAGGAGAAGTGATAAAGCCTGGAGATTTAAAAGGAATTCAAGGTGAAGGAATGCCTCAACATAAAAATCCTTTTGAAAAAGGTAACTTGTATATTAAATTTGATGTTACTTTCCCTGAAAATAATTTTGCTACTGAAGATCAACTTAAAAAAATTGAAAGTATTCTACCCCCAAGACCAGCATTTGTAATGCCTACTGGTGAGGATGTAGAAGAGGTCAACTTAATGGAGTATAATGCTAGCGAAAGAAGTCGTGGCCGTGAAGAGGCTTATGCTAGTGATGACGATGAACATATGCACACAGGTCCTGGTGTACAATGTGCCCACCAGTAGGTTAATAAATCCATTACATTTTCCTAAATTTGGATTTGTACTCAAGCCTCACCATGTAATTTTATGTTATCTGTTAGGTAGTTAATATTTACATAAATATGTGACACTTAAAATTACAAAAATATTCACATCTTATTGACAGTTTTAGTTTTATGAATTAAAAATTATAACAAGTAATTCAGTGAGGGCAACATTGTTGCACTGTATACGTTGCCAGCCACACCTATTTTAGTAATATAGCGTAATACAAAGAATGAATGAGCCCACATCAGAGCCTAATGATTTATTATAATCAATTCTTCTATATTAACAGTATTTAAGATATTAATAATAAATTCTTAATAGAGTTGAACTTGTGCATTATTAACTAGTTCAACAAGCATTAGGTTTGGCTGGTAACATGTATATTTATTGTACAATATTTAAATCCATAATTATTTTATTTATCCTTAGTGAGGAAAGTTTATGGGTAAAACTAAAAACTAGTAATATTTTCGTTCATATGACTCATTCCATGATCACAGGTGCATGTGCATTGGTTTATAATTATCATTTGAAAATAAAAATGTTTTATTTGCAGTTTTGAAGTTTTTTTTTCATATAAGAATCCAATGCAAATTTTAATACTATTAATGTAAAATATATCATTTAATCCCATCCATATAATCACTTGCACTAGTCGTAACGCAAGGACACTTAACGCGACAGGTTCTAGGTCGAATTATTTGATATTTTCATTTCTGCACCAGACAGCAGTGTCAAGGTAATATGCGGCGTTGAGTTATGTCACTCAACACGCGGCAATGTGTGAAGTCTTTTTTAAAATCAATCTTTCAAGAAAAGAATAAAAGAAAGACTTAGCTAAGCATTATTTATTTCTGTAGTATTTTACTGAACTAATAGTATACAAAAAATTATTGCTCTTTGGAAATAGTTTCAATAGATTCACAATATTTCTGGAAATGTTTCCGACTTCTGCATAAAACATTCAAATTGATTGATTTTAGTCCTAATTTTCTAAGTCTTTCAAGTCGCTGTTTGACTGTATTTTGAGATGCTGAAAATATTCTAGATTTGTTTATAATTTCTTCTACCTCAAAACCTTCACTTATTAAAAAATCTATAAATTTTTTAGCCTGGAACATAAGAAAACTACACAATTAATATATGCTGGCAGTGAAGGCTGTTACAGAATGAAAGGATTGTTAAACTAAGCACAATGGTTGTGGGTTAATTTTTGAGGTGTCACTCAAATGTCTTGAAAATTGGTTGAAATTATATTAACAATATGTCACAAGCACTAGGTTTGATCTACCTATGCTGAAAAATTGTCAAAATAAAACGAAAAAATTACAGTAGTCAATTGGTAAAATTTGTTGTATGCACCTTAGTAACCCGAATAGTTTTTAGAGCAGGTATTTTTACATAAATATCTTCAATAACTTCAGGTGAAGTATTCAATCTCTTAGCAAGGTATACTTTAGTTGACTGATATTCTCCTAAAATTGATTTGGTTTCTTGACTTATTTGAATGAACCTAAAAATTTGCATTATTTTTAGATAAACCATTTTAACCATAATAGACAAGCCATGAATTACATCAAAAAACTTGCTATAATTACATATGTCTAACCTGCTCAGTATATTTTCAGAGCATCTTACCATCCAAGGGTAGAGAGTGTCAATACCTGAATTTTTCACTCTTAATAATCTTTCTTCTATAGTTTTGTGATGGTATTTCAGTACCCATAAATCTCTGAGAATTCTATCTCCAGAAACATTCATATCTACAAATATTTTTTGTTTAAATTACCCACAATTAATTGTATTATATCTATTTTAGAAAATATATTTAAATGCTAGCTTCAAAAATATTTTTTGATCTTTAGTATATAAAAAACTTTTAAAAAACTTTTTTTCTTTTTCTTACCTAGTAATACAGTTAATGAATTTTCCAACCACTCAAAAGATAAATTGTACAGGAAAGTTCTTTTAACAATTCGCTTACTCAATAAAGAAGGCTGACACTATAAAAAATTAAATAAAATTATTGAAAACTTTATACAGCTTAAATGAAATATTTAAATAGATATTAAACATTACCTTTATTTTATTAGAAATATAATATAACCTATTTTCACAAAAACCATTTTTTTTGTCTTTCTGTGTAGTTTTGTATATTTGCAATAATGTTTTCAGAGGTAAATTATAAAAAGGTGAAGCATCATTATAGCAATGAAAATTTAAAGTCTGTATTATTTTTTCTTTTGATACATCATTTTCTGCAATTAAGCATTTGGCATACATATATTAATATTATTATGAACTATAAACAATCAATCATCTGTAAATTAGAATTATTTATATACCCTTATCTTTAACAAGTTTGATAGAATGTGAGCTGAAGGTTCTATTTGGATTATTAATATATTTTGTTAGAGAACTGAAGCTGTACTGTTTATGAACAAGATTTAAGGATGGACCTAAAACTATTTTTATAGAAATAATTTTTTTTTGAGCAAACACAATTGAAGATAAACTTTTGCGAAGCATCTTTTCTTTTGTATATAATTAGATCTCCTATTACAATATTAAATACAGAAATAAACGTTTCATTTTATTAAATTAAATAAGAAAAGGTTAAAAAAATAATATACATCTCTTTCTTAAGTCATATCAAATTCAATATCAATTGACATTTGACAATTTGTCACATTCCAATTTTCAAGTAACAATTAGCAAAATAGACTAAAAATAAATCATATAAAAGAAAAATAGACATAAAGACAAATTACAATATTTAGCAAACGTGTCCGTACTCTTGCTAATAACAAATATTTTACCGTTCTTGCTAAGAAATATTACAAAAAACAAAACAGTATCTATACTGTCGAAGCTTGTATTTCAATTACTTTATTATATGTACATAAATGTAAAATATATTACGTCCTAGTTTAACATTATTTAATATTATTGCCTTGGTTATCCAAGTACATGTGTGTAGAGTAATGTCTTCTAAATTAATATTAATTGTTGTTATTATTGTTCCAGGAAAACAGCGTACTTAGTATTTTCTTATTTATCATACAAAATTCTATTAATCAGATCAAAATAAATTTGATCTCTACTCGGGAGAATGATTCTAATTAAATTATTTTCATGTATATTTTCTCCACTCTGAAAATATAGAGTGCGGCGTTCAGTTCCGCCACCGAGACATAACACCCATATTACCTCAAATTTAGGTAAAAAGTAGGGAACGAAGTATTTCCAGTCATAAAAGTATTTTTTTCCAACTACCCTACCGGTTATAAATATATTTATACTTAATGTTACACTGAGGCTTTACAGCAATAAAGTTTTCTGCTTAAGCAGAGCAAGTTTAATAGTGAATTCAAATTCAAATTTCACATATATGTTTTAGATGTATGTTGTCATATTTTTTATCTCTTTTAAAAACCTAAATCTTAGTTTCTATTCATTGCAATTAAATCAAGCATATTTTAATGTATATTATATGTAAACCGCAGGGTTTGGCGCTCCGTTCGTATAGTATAGTATAGTAAAGTATAGTATAGTATAGTATAGTATAGTATAGTATAGTATAGTATAGTATAGTATTGTATAGTATAGTATACTATAGTATTGTATAGTATAGTATATTATTTATCAGCATAAGTTTTTATAATATTTTTTTTAAATTTTACTGAGTCAATTTAATAAAATAAAAATTTTGGGTGAATACTGAAAAGAAAAGGTTCCATAAATGATGAAAATAAAAAATAAAATGCAGGCAAAAGGAATAAGAAAAGACAACATAGAATTTAGCATCTCATTTAGTTTCAAGATCTTGAATGGTGTTTATGGCGTTTTTTCCGTCTGCTACTACTATCGTCTGGTTCTCGTTTTCTGTTTCTGTGTTTATCTCTATCTTTATGGTTATCTGTTTCTTGTTTAGTTGTTTTCCTAGATAATTCCCGCTCGGGTGATTCAGACCATCGCCATGATCGCGATGATTGATCCGATCTAAAAAAATATGTGATTCTCAAGCAACTTAAAATACTAATATGAAACCATTATAAGGAACATACACTATTTGAATGCTAACAAAAATGCTCAATTCCTATTTGATTTTGAGGAACTATTTTCATTTCCTCATAAGTACAATAAATATATTTTGTTAACTTTTTCATTCTGATAACAAGACAAAGCGCGGTGCTCAGTTTTACCACTCAACGCGCAATGTTCCGAAAAGTGGGGAATATAGTATCTTAACACTAAGCTACCACCTAAAAATAAATTAATTAAATATGGAGTGATTTAATAATATCTCCACTTGTAATGTAAAAGATGTTCTGTTTTTTCAAACTTACTTCTCATATATTTGCATATCAAGCTGAAGTTTTAGAGGATTTTTGAAAACATGTAAAAAATTACAAGAACGACCTTTTGGACACCTTCTATTGGTTTGTAAACCTAAAATTGAATTAAATAATTTATTAATATAATAATTAAAAATTAAATTAAATCAGCTTTATGCCGCACATTGTGCACCGGAAAATAAAAATATTAAATAAAAAAATGCACAAATCAATACAATTGTTCTACAAAAGAAAAAAAAGAATACATTTGTGAAAGCATACTTTTATATTGTTAGATAAAATTATAATAATTTAATTTAAAACATACCACATATAGCACTTTTCCACGATTTTAACTGACAGAACTGGAGTGAAAGTTGTTTTCCTCCATACCAACGACCATGCAAAGCTCTATATGCAGATACTGCACTTCGTACATCACCATATTCTATGTATGTATTTCCACGAAGATGTTTTTCATAGTTATTGCACACCTAATTATTGAGACATTGATATTATTAAATAATTCATAATTATTATGTTAGACAAACAATAAAAGTTACAAGTAATTATATTTTACATACAGACCTTTATTTTTTATTATTCAATTCTGAAGAGCTTCCAAAGAACTTAAACATTTTCTGCCTAAGTAATTTGAATTATGAAGTGTGAGTTAAGACAATTATATTATTAAAATCCTATTGTGATATAATATAATTTATGGTTTAAAAATAGAATACTGAAATATTTTTTATATAATATGTCATTTATATTGTATGCACAATACAATTTACCCCAAAAATATAATACAATGATATCTAGTTTCAGTAATATATAAAAATTATCAAAGGATACGAAGTTTCCTGAAATCAAATGTTATCTACAATAACTAACCTTTAATTGTGCAACATGCCCAAATTTTTTAAATTCTGGTAAAATATCATAAAAGAAGTCTCGAAAGTCTTTGTATGTGTCGCTATCATCATATTCAAGCATTATATCTGTATCATATTCATTAAAATTTGCATTTTCTAAGCCAAAATGTCCAAACATATTTGCAGCCAGTAGTACCTAAGAAAATAGTGGATTTTATATTTAAGGATCCATTGCAGTGCAACAAAAAAATGCCTACAATTGTAAATGCAACAGTGGCCCTGATTTCTACTTGGGAGAATGAATTATTTCCATTTTCTAGCTCTGGTAAGACCATATGCAGCATCAGGTGAGTGGTGGCACCCAACATACAATGTCTTGAAAATTGAGCCAAAGTGAGAAATAGAGTATCTTAACAATAAGCTTTCCCTGCTATATGTAAAAATCTGTTTTATACAAAAAACAAATTTGTCAACTTAAATTAGAATTTTAGGATAACATACCTTGGTGACACCAGGATATATATGATTACGAGAACATTCATCACCAAAACGGCAACATGCAGTCTTAGTAAAAAATGGACATGTGATATGACCTGGTTTACTTTCATATAAAATTTGTAACTCTTTTGGAGGTTCTACAGAATCTCCATTTAAAAAATTTTCTAAGTTACTCATAAATAACTCTTGTCTTTTTTTGTTTCTCAATTCTATTTCTTTTAGAGCCTCTTCTTCTTTTTTTTTCTTTTCCTTTTCTTTTTCCCATTCCTTAAAGTAATTAGGAACTTTATATATGTATATATATATATA
>DVQM01000346.1:0-18724 GCA_018231645.1 Heliconius ricini | reverse complement strand
ATTTCCTCGAGTGGGGATCGAACCCACAACCGATCGGTTTTACAGTCACACTTTGAGCCACTGCGCCACGTCTGGCCTCTATATATATAATATATAATAATAATATAATAATGGAATATAGAGTAGAAATATTATAATTGTTGCCTGTCATCATCGATATATTTTATATTACCAATAATGTACATAACAATCTACATAGGTTCATTATAATACAATAACATTTAAGTAGTCTATTGACTTGATAAGTATCTATAATATCTAAAATATTTATTTCTTAGAATATAAAAAAAATACTACAACAATTGAGAAATAAATTTCACCTTTCACTACTTTAATTTTAATAATACGTCAGTGGTGAAATAAGATTAGTAATATATGTCAGTATCTTATTTTCAGCTGCACGTTGCATCCTGCGTGTAGCAGGTTACACAGAGAGAGCTTAATTTTAAGACACTCCGCTCCCCATTTCCGCCGAATTTTGGAGGCATTTAGTATTGGGCGGTTGAACTCAACGCCGCGCTTTGATTCGATAGAACGAAGAGAATGAAAATATTTAATATTTCATTTCCTCGAGGGAGAATTGAACCCACAACCTTTCGCGTTTACATTTACACGCCGTGTGCCGCTGCTTCACGACTGGCCTCAATGACAATATCTGAATTTACATAATATATTAAAACTTACTGGTGTCGGTTTTTTATGTTTTATTTATGTCATAAGAAAAATACCTTTTGTTTTTAAAATATTGTTAAAGTTTCATGTATTGACCATGTACAAAATCATTTCACCACCAGCATAAAATACACTTTAGTTCAAATAAAAATAACATACGCAAATACGTTGAAATAACACGGAAACAAAATATTTACCTTCAAAAGTTGCTCTCTTTGCTTTCGTCTTTTTTCAATAATTTGCTCTTCCGTTTCCTCTTCGTCGTCTGTGTTAATAGATATATCAAGTTCTTCATCACTAGAACTAGCAACTTCTTGAGACTGTGCCTCTTGGGTAGAATTCTATAAAAAAACGAAGATATATCATTTTCTTTCATAATGTTTATGCATTTGCGTCTCACACTCACGGCATATGAAATAAGAAATTAAAATCCCGTTTATTGCCTTAATCATTATTGACAATAAGGTAATGTAGTATTTATACAATACATAGAGAAGTTTAGGAACTGTTCTATAATGTTGAGGAAAATATTATAATAAAAATTATATTTAATATCATATATAAAGATACCTGTCATCATGCCTATTAAACCAAATATCATAATATATTAAGACACAGTACATAAGAACGCACCTTTCTTTTATCTTTTTCGTCAGATTTATGGTTTTTATCCCTGGAGCGAGACGCGTGCCTGTCCTTGCTGCGGTCGCGTGACCTACGTTCGCGGTCAGAGTGCCGCCTGTCGCGTCGTGCGATTGAGGAGCGATCCCTCGATCGCCTGCTGTGATCTCTGTCCCGACGTCTCAATTCGGAGGGGCGGTGCTCCCTATCTCTATCTCGCTCGCGGTCCCTATCTCGTTTCAATCGATCCTTGTCTCTGTCACGTTCTCTCTCTCTGTCCCTTTCCCTGTCTCTCTCACGTTCTCTCTCCTTGTTCCGTTCTCTTATTTTATCTCTGTCTTTGTCTCGTTCGCGATCTCTTTCTTTTTCCCGCTCACGTTCTTTATCTCTGTCAGATTCAGCTTTACGTCGTTCGCGTTCTTTGCGTTCCCGATATTCTTTTTCCTCAATTTTCTTATCAAACTCTTTTTTACTTTCTCGGTTAATAGTCACTCTTAAATCTTCTTCATGACGCTTGGACTTATGTTTTTCTTTTTCTGAAGATCGTTCCTTGCCTAATTTGTGTCTACTACTTCTTTTGTGTTCATTATTATAATCTCGTTTTTCTTTCCTGTAACTCGGGCTCCTCATTTCACTACCTAAAAATTTAATTTCTGCTTTCGAGATCTTTACAGCATAATCATCTTCGCTATTCTCTGAATCATACGCAACCAAGCGAGCTTGTATTAGCTCCTTTTGTTTCATTAATTCCTCAAGATTCAGGTCGTCTTCGATGATGGTTATCTCAGGACTAGCACAATCATCTTGGTAATTTTCTGCTTCAGAATTGGACGATACTATTTCCAATGTATCCACTTGTCTTGTGTGCGTGTTACGACTACTGCTACGTGATTCTACTTGATGATCGCTTCCATTCTTAGTATTAGTCACCTTTAAAGTATCAATTAAAGGAGTATCTAACGACGAAGACGTTTTAACGGTTGTTTTACATCGTCTCGATTTCTTAATTAGTTCCTCTACATCAGACAATGAAGTTTCACTTTCTTGTTTTGGGCTTTTACATTTTTCTTTTTTAGGTCTTTTTCTCTTCTTATTTGTTTTTTCCTCATGCTCTTCCCACGTAGATTTTTTATGCTTCTTATGTTTTTTACTTCTTTTCTTTTTCTTACTCTCATCATCTTGACTGTCTCCATTTAAAGATTTCTCTAAATCATGTGTCTTACTGAAACAAAAAAATAAACACATGGCATACTCACAATGTTTTCTTTAAAATTCTCTCCTTTCTTGCTTTTGCTTATAAAACATTGTATAATTCTGTAACATTGTGAACAAATAAAATACAACTCAAAATCATTACGAATTTATATTGTCACTGCAACATACCGGTTTTTTATATTGTTTTGGGTAAGTTCTATGGATAAATTTAAAGAGTAATTTATATAGCTCATGATGTTAATATTTGAAACAAAAAGTAAGGAATATAAAGAACACAACATTTACACAGTTAGATTTTATAAATGACAAGTATTTTCTTTTCATATCTGAGTTGTTGCACCACAACTGACAATAATTAAAGTCAATATAACAAAAAGTTTATATACATATATACAAAAATAGGCTACTTTATAAAATTGATAATGTAAATAGCAAACATATGAACTTCAAGAAGCAAAAGCAAATTGACTTGGTTCATATTTCTTAAAATATAAAAACAGAACTACAATTGTATGTGACATAAAATAATTTTTTTTTTTTACAACTATAAAATATCAACTTACTCTGTTATGCTATATATTATAGTAGACTAGGCAAAGGAAACTTATTTTAAGGACACTCTAATTCCTATGTACCACACAGTCTTTAAAAAATTGTATATTGAGGTTGGGAAGTAAATGCCAAGCTTATAGTTTTTATTTTTTTACCAAATTCTTCTATTCTATTAATAATCTATATATTTTTTTTTAATTTCTAATCTTTATTTTTTTTTGTTACCAAAGTAAAGAAAAAAAATGTTTTTCTTAAGTGAGAGTCAAACCAAGATTACAGACAGAGATGGTGGGCCACTGTTTCACAACAGCCTGTGCTACTTATAATGTTACTTATAAAATGTTGTTAAATGCTACTTAAAAAATAAAATGCCTATGCTACTTATAAAATGTTGTTATGTTGTGCAATTGTTTTGTATCAATAACCCAAGTTTAATATGTGACCATAGAATTATTTGATGTACGACTTACTCTTTTCCCATGTCTTCTATGATCACAATTTACAGCAATATCTGAAAAAACAACATATAAACATAATATTACAATCATATAATAGGTTCTTATATGATCATTCATCATCATCAGTGGTCATTAGAGATCAGTGGATTCAAATTACTTATGATCACCTTTCCCCTGTAATCCTGATATGTGAATTGAGGAGGTTTAAAAAACCAATTCATTTTGGTGAAATATAAAAAAAATTACAATTCTGATTTCCGTTTATATGATTATGGTCCAAGTAGCATATTGACATAAAAATGTAAATTGATATGTATAGTAGGCTAACAAGTGTGTAAGATGTACATATCAGGATTAATATTACCATTTCAATTGAAAAATACCACTTTTTTCTATATATTTACTTACAATAACTAATAATATTTTTTTGTTTATTGTTTCATGTACACTATACAAACTAAATAGATTATAAGAAGTAAAACGGTTTTTGCTTAAATTTTTAAACAATAGTCATATATACAGAAACAAATTTCAATATACAAAGTTAAACAACATGTTATTTCTTATATTTGTTCTATATAAAGTATTAAAACACAATGATAAACAAGTGTACTGGATATGATATAACTTATAACACATATATTTCTAACTCATCCTGAGTTAGAAAATATAAGCCTACCCTATTATATAGAAATAAAAATCAATTTGTAACCTTAAAAACGCAAGCTTGTATTGTGTATTGCATCTGCACAAATATATCTATTTAAACCTTGTATCATAAGTTAAAAAAAAATGTACTGTACAGAAATATAGAAAATTGCTTTGACTCTTGAGATGTTTCAAGCGATGGACCATTCCATGAATAATATATTATTACATTATTGTATCATACAAATAGCATATATTTCATATCACAAAACAAAAATGATCATAATATCACATCCCTCAAGGTCCTCTTAGACATTAACGATATTTTTAAATTCATTTATATTATTCTCTCTTGGGCAGTTACCGCCTCGCAATCAATATTGCATTTTTTACCATTTACATTACTCTGAACATATTATGAAGGAAAATTTACCGAAATATTAGTTGGGTGTTGTCTAATATATCATTACATTGGCACTAAGACTATATTATATATTTAAAATATTAAGGATCATCAAATTGATACATAGATCTACTGACCGTCGGTAAATATATTGATTTTAAGTAATTAAAAAACTATGTAATTACTTTTTAATTCAACGTGACATTACCGATCAAACCTCCATATCTAGGGAATAGAGTTGCCCAATGCACATAGAATAGACAATATTATTACATCGATAATATATTGTTTATGATACTCTAAACTTAAAAGTACTGTACGTTATCTAAAAAATGGATAGACAAACTCACAGTTTAAAAAGTTATTGACTGGTCAGAAAATTTAAAATTCAAAAGTCAATCTTTAGCAATTGGAACGTTCACGATGTTTCAATTATTAGTTGAATAGAAAAAATAAAATCCAATTGGAATGGTTTACATGCAAAAAGTATTAAAATCAAGCTTCAAAGTGTACGCTATCAATAGATACGAGCAATTTTGCATAGTTTCAGCTGCATTTTGTAGGAAATAAAATTTAACGCAAAGTAAAATATTTATATAAAATTTATTAGTTAAATTTGATTCAAAAATATCATAAAAAAACCTATACTTTTTCGTATAAAATGTGTGCATACGCCCGTGAAATTAAGTTTGTAAGCTTCTATAAGTAATATTTCGTACGGAATCCTCGGCAGGGAAGCCTAATTCACACTTGACCGTTTTTATTTTCTTTTTAGTCAAGTACAATATTGCTCATAAACAAGAATCGATATAATCGTTAATAAAATCGATTCATCTGACACATTTTCATTATAAGATGGCGACATCGTATTTCACCATCCATGGAGTTATACGTTAATGATTTATATATTGTTTTTAAAATAACAATTTTGTAAAACTACTGTAAAACTGGTGTGTTTCACGATTACATAAGAGTTTTCTAGTATAAATTCCTTATTTCCGCTTTTTATGACTGTCATAAACTTATTATACGGATTATGGTTGCAGATATCGTGCATGCTGTTGAAAAAGTTTGCATCATTTTGAGGAAAATAGAGTAGATAATTAAAAGTTCAATGGCAAAATTAAAAAGATTTTGTTGTGATACCGAGACCGGTGAAATTATTACCTACAATATTAATGAAGAAACAGGAGAGCCAACAGTGATACATAAAATTCCTTCAATATACGTAGGAAACAAGGTGCGAAAAAACCAAAAATTTGCAAAATTTCCTGATGGTTATATGAGCAAGACAAAAAAATTCCAGGACTTAAAAGCAAAAATTTTAGATGGAGCAAATACTACAAGCCCTAGATTATTTTTATTTATACCTACTTTAATGTCTTTCCCCAGTTTGATTTGTGTAATACTTACTTTGCTTGAATTAATTTTACATATAAGATGTCATAAATATAATAGAGATTTGAAAGATCCTAAATTATACTATCGAAGTCCTTTTCACATCATAACTAGTAACTTTTGTGGCTTATGTAGAGAATGTGATATATCTTCAAAAGTAGGCCAGCTCCAAGATAAAAGAAGATATCGACATGATTATCTCAGGAGAATAGCAATTTAATGAGTCAAATTTTCTGTAACTTTGTAAAATTTCAACTAGGAATTGTTACAAATATCATTAAAATTCAAGGTGTTTATTGTTTATGTTTTATTCAGTGGTAATGGCCTAGTATAGATACTATATAGTTACTGTTTTTCTCCTCAAAGGCAGATATATAACAGAACTAATTAATGTGATAACTACTTAGATATATGATCATTTTGTTTCAAAAGTAATTATTTTTTCTATTTTTATTGTGTTATTATTTGTAACTCAGTTATAACTAGAATACTATACTTGTGCTATATTATAATTTGATGTAGTAGAATACTTTACATCTTAAAAAAGAAAAACTTTAGTATTCTTATTATTTTAAAAAATATGTTTTATATAATCCCCTTGTCTTGTTGGTGCTGGTACTTTATGAATATTTAAGTCACTTAAATTATAAATGTAACAGTCCTATTTAATACGGAGTTGTTTTTGGTTAATGTTTTTTATATTTATATAATTTTTCAAGAACTTTTCTTGATATCAAAACAAGATTAGATGAATCTCACATTTTTTAAATATTAAGTATTGATATAAAGTTGTGAATCCTGTTGTTTTGTTTTTAATATAATTAAATGATGTTACTAATTTAATACCATATTTTTTACCTACATTACATATTAAGGATATTGGTTAAGAGGTTGAAATAGATACAAATATCTCCCACATTTATTCTGTGATTTCTGTAACATTTTGGAAAAACTTATGGCTATTTAAAAATATAGTAAATAATTAGACTAAATATCAGCAGTTGAATAATTATCTAGTATCTAGTCGGATACCAGATATATGTAACATATTATATGGAATCCTGTAATTAAATTTTGCATTTGCTTGTTCTATATGTTTACCTTTCCTTTATTAAATAGGAAATGGTATAGATACATGGTGATGGATTATATTTTTTTTATTTATTGTTTTAAATAAACCATATTTGTGTAATTTTGTTGTTGCATATTTTCATTTTTTCACTTCTTAAGATTTAAAAATTTAACCTTAAGATTTTGTATTACACATTTGATCAATATATTGAAAATATAATACGAGTTGTTAATATATAAAGTTGTGGTAAAATTTATGAATTAAGTAAAAAATTTTGTTCTCTGCCCTTATGATAAGATAAAATGTCATTAGACACTAACTTATATTGAATGTTTTCAATTTAATTACAAAATAATTGTTGTCAATTTTATGACAATATAGGTATATATAACTTTACTTTGGCAACGCCGGTTTCATGTTAATTATCAAATTAAAAATTTATAAATATTTTAATGTAAATTAAAGTAGAAATTTACTACAAGAAATATCAGGAAAGATAAGCAATGGTGGTGCAGCAGTACGATTGCGTCCTTCGTTTTGATAGAGCGTGAACTTACATTCCGTCGCTCAAATCCATGGACCAATTATAAACCCCTCCGGGAAGATTGAATTTCAACAATGGGCCCCAAACGGTAATCTTTCGAATTTGGAAAAAAAATGATTTGTTTATGTGTAATTGTTCAGTATCAGTTTTGACTAAAATCTTCTCTTTCGCAATTTTTTTTATGTGCAGTTGAGTTTTCGTGTTTTAAAATTATAATTTTTTATTTAGCACTTTTAGTAAGGATTCATAAGTTTTTTTAATTATATAGAGATATAACATGAAAAAATTCACATATTCATTGAGGGAGTTAATATAATATCATGGAAGTTGGAACCTTTCGCAGTCCGCGGTACGCGGTAATGCAGTTGGCTACTTTCTGCAAAATCAATACTAAAGCATATAATTACAGTACGGTTAACATGTGGAAGTTAGCTGTATTTTAGATTTATTTTCTTATTTATGAATACTTTCTTTCCAAGTGAACAATGCACAAAAGTTTAAAAAGTCATTACGGCCACGACTTTGTACACTTTATTATGATAAGACGAATCGATGGATGTAAGAATCATTCATAAAAAGCTGCTTGATCTCTGCAACGCCACATTGGGACACATTATCCTCCTTTGCTTCGCGTAGTCCATTAAAAAAGAGTAAAAAGTATTAAAATAGAAAATTAAGAAAATAAACACGAACTAACGATTACAACATATTACGTTTTGGTTACTATTTGCTGTAATATAATGAAAATCGACAGGTTTATATTATTCCCCCGTATGGCAAGCGGTCGAACAGTGTCACTTTCGCTCAAGTGGGTAAAATACAACTACGTGTTTTGTCTACTAAAAGAGCTATCGGTTGAACATCGAACCCAAAAACCCATCACATTTACAAACAGACGATTATGATTTTCTATCACTACTATGTAATCATTAAAATTTCGTTTTATTTAATTCTTGCATATGGGTTTGTTTCCACTCTGTTAATTTGTGTTGGTAAAATGTAAATTTCACTAAGCCCAGCAGTTTGATAGAATATTTATTTCAAAACATTCTTTATATATGAATACACATACATATATCAAATTCTAAAGATACGTACATAGAACAGGTTCAGTAATAAGTTGCAGTGAGACACTAATTCAATTTTACTACTATCATATCATGTTTCACTGGATCAAAAAATATGAATATTAAACGCAATTTCAATAGCAATGTAGAAACATAACTGAAAGCATAAGTGACAACAGGAAAAAGTTATGGCTACAACTAAGTAAATTATGTATGCTGATGTCAACAAATATTGAGATAAATGTAGAAATAGTTTTGATCTAAATATCGTGACATAAAATTGACCAATTTTATTGTTCAAACAACAGACAAATTTGATAGCGATCGGTCGAGATTTACGCACTTCTTCTGTCAGTCACATACAGGTGTCTTAAAAAAGTAAGTTAATTAGTTCCAAACATTTTCTATTACAAAAAAAAATTGCAGCAAATATTTTTAATAGGTCTTATAGTTTGATATTATCGTATCTAAACAATTTATTTTCTCTTTAAACAAAAATATCCTTAGAGTATCAACAATGTTAATGAAGAACAAAAATATTTTTAATATTGAAAAATAAATTCTTTAAACTTAATAATTTTCAACTCGGCTATTTAAAAAGGAATAAATATAGCTAAATATTAGACGTTCAACATGCATAAGTATAGAATTTATCATAATGGCTATTGATAGAGTAGTCACACAAAAGTGAACATTGTTATTTCATTTGTTCCAAAATTCAATTTCATTTGTTTAACAATAATAACCAATCATCTTAATAAAATGATGATGACATGACACATCCAACTGAACTCCCATGAAATTGTTACCCTCAATAATAGGGTCACCATTTGGTGTAGTATCTACTTATTTATAGTTTACTTGGATATATATTAAGTCATTATGATTTTAACATTATTGCTTGGTAAGGGATGAGTGCATATATTATTTTGTGTAAATTTACCTGTGTTAGGAAATCGAATATGCTATATAAATTAACTTTGATATTTGTATTATAAAGCAAAATATAAGATTTTATTTAATGTAAACAAGTACCAATACGTTCGTCGTACATGAAAATGCTAATTTTAAAAATATTGGACTCACATAAATATTACTTACATTTGCAATCTTAAAACAACTTTACAAGCTAATTTTTCACGTAAATTTATAGTCTAACAGTTTGATACTGTCAAAATATGTATTGAAAAAAAAACTGTTTAATATAAATATACATATAAAGAATATTCAACATTTTATGTTGCCTCGTTTTTATATATTATAAATCCTTAATAGCCATTATTACACTATCACATAAGATAACATTAGTACAAATCAAAGGCATACATTTTTGACCAATATGTGACTTATTAAAATTGGTGACATGATTTAACCATCTTTAGAAGTGAGGTATTAGGAAAATATAATTCCACATTACATCTCTATATATTCTACAACAGGTTCAGAGGTGTCATATTTTTACCTACAAACTTTTTCTATACTCCATTTTGCTATACTTTGAATACTAATAAATTATATAATTATGCTAAAGCCATAGTAATAGTTATTAGTTAACAATTATATGCACTATGAGAAAAAAAATGTAAGTTATATGTTTTGGTTGCTTTAAATATATTTGTTAAAGGACAAAACATAACAAGTTAAGAAAAATATGTTTTATATTTTTAATTAAAGAAGACATAATAGAATTGTTGTAGAAAATATTTAATGATAACTAAAGCAGCTGCATGTATAGTTAGAATCAGTTGCATTTTTATAAAATACAAACACATCTATAAACTAAAAGCTATAACGTTAAAATATGATCTTGGGCCAAACAGAAAGGGACTCAATGATTGTACAATTATGAAATGAATGTTCTGTTTCGAGAGCTTTTACCAAAGTTGAATTCATTAACACCATTCATAATCAATTCATTTTCCAAATTTTAATAGATTTTCACAAACTTATGTAAATAATATATTTCATTAATAAGAAAACAATTATGAACCAAATTTAAAGGTCGTAGGTACTTGTGCAGGAACAGTGAATGAATAACCTGCAACAATAACAATGTTTTGCTTATAATTTTATCGAGAATTACATATAAGTAATAAATATAATATAGTCGGATTGTTTTTGAGTTGGGGATTAAATAATTTTCGATTTCCTGCTCTGGTAGAAAGACAAAGCGCATGTTGCGCGGAGTTTAATACCGCCACACAACACGTAATTTCTTGAAAATTTAGCGGTGCATGGAGAATGCAGTGTCTTAATACTTTTCTTAATACCAAATTTTTATAAGTCTCAATCACCAACATTATATGAAAATAATATTATTTTATAAACCACTATCAAATTAAAATATATGGAATGGAAAATATCTAGTTAGTTAAGTCTAGTAGTGTAACAAGTGGGCCTTTAAATATACACAATTAATCTTCATTCTTAATAATGACTAATTTAACTTCACAAATTCTTTAATCTACAACAATTAGACTGGGAGTGATTTATTTATTTTAACTTTTATTCTGTAAATTCATTTGAATGGATTGTATAGTTGCAACAATTAGCATTAGAAGCATGGAGTTAATCGAATTCTCTGGTCAAAAACAGAATTTCGGTTGTGTTTGTGTTGTTAAATGATCTTTATTGTTTGGAAAAGATAAAAATTTTCAAAATAATCTATGACTATACCAAGTGCTGTGATTTACATTGAAATTACTATTTTTCCCCCAAAAACTGAAGTTAGTAAATGTGCGCAAGGAATAGCTCACTTAATCGTTATATAACAAACATACCGCCGCTTTGTTCAATCCGTTTACTATCTTGTTGCGCTTTCCGTTGGTCTGCTAATATAAACACGGCATTCAATTGCTTTTGTTGTTCCTCTGACAACACACTGGTCAA
Source organism: Heliconius ricini (assembly GCA_018231645.1). Taxonomy (NCBI): domain Eukaryota; kingdom Metazoa; phylum Arthropoda; class Insecta; order Lepidoptera; family Nymphalidae; genus Heliconius; species Heliconius ricini. Next base: position 7,185 of record DVQM01000346.1, on the reverse strand, counting down.
CGCGTGATACAGCCCTGGCTCGCTACTTGATAAAGCTAAAAAAATACAAAAAAAATTGTAATTATTCCAATATAATCAAATATATATATAGCTATCTATTCAACACACTTACCTGACAACGTGTTTTTAAATTTAATGTATTCATCTACTGGGCAATCCTTTTCATCGAGTGGTGTTGTGTAACATTCAATGGCAGTCTCATCTGGTTCAAAATCATCTTCATCCTACACGCGTTACATAAATATTATTGAATTAAATTAAAGCATTTAAATTAAATAATGTAAAATTATAAATGTATTAGAAAATTATATTACAAAAAATAATTTTGTATAAAGAAAAAAATTTAACTGACTTCATCACTTTCGTATTCTTCAATTTTTGCGCTTAGATTGATGCCTTGTTGGGCACTATTTTTTGTCGCCAGTCTTGCCAGGTTTTCTAGATATTCATTATTCATCTGGTCAATATCGTCATCGTCACTAGAGAGCACCTCTGTAAATACATCATTAAATTAAATAATAGCTACGGTAAATACAGCTCATTTTGTTAATAAGTAAAAGCTGTATTTACATTCATACATTCTGTATTATATAAAGTATGTATAAAGTATATATATCTTACGTCGTCGTATTTCTTCATACAACACGACTTCAGCAAAGTGACTTGTACTACCTTTTACTTACCTTCATCTTCATCGCCCGAATCTTCTTCTGATGACGTGTCTTCGTCAGCTTCGGCTCTCGCTTCGTATGCTCGTTTCAATCCATCGAACAAGACCAGACATGAAGGCAGGAGTTTAGGTAGTATTTCTTCTAAGTTTGGCCTTTGAGGACCCATCTCCAATAGAGTGCAGATACCCAGTACGCATAATTTTCTATCGTGCAGTCTAAAGCAAAAGACATTTTTTATACCAATCATTTATATAAATATTGAGTAAATTATTATAATATAGAATAAAAAGGAAAATATAATGTGTGAACAATAAAAGTTATTTTTAAATAATCATGTCTTACCCCATAAAGCAATCGGTATCATGTATCCATTGCTTAATAAAATGTTGTGTGATTGATGCATTGGGTACAGACTCTTGTAGTTTGTCGAGAATTGTGAATAAAAGATGAGGATTGCAATATAAGACTGCAATTAATACCTACAGATAAAAAATAAAAACAATTAAGACTGCTAATTAAAAAATAGATTAAGTGCAAGTAGGACGCGCCCACCGAGTATCCCGTACCAATTCCGAGATTGTAGGTTAACGGTAAGTACAACTTGTATGGGCTCTCATTTTGTAAGAAATGAAATATAAATTAGTAATGATTTTTTTCTTTGATTTCATACTTATAAGTTGTATTGTAAGTTCTCTGTTTGTGCCGAATTTCATAACTATCGGTCTACGGGAAGTATCCTATGGCTAATTTTATACAAAACAAAACAGAAAGAAAAACTATGCATAAATGATTGTATCTGTTGATTGCATGGGCTTAGAAGCTTAATTTTATAGATCTAGCAATAGATAAATAATTGATCTTAATTTCAGTTTGATACAAATAATCTTGAGATAAACTTGAGGGTTCCGTTTTTAACAATTGGGGTATGGAACCCTAACACAAATATTGTTTCCATTTTCATATATTCAAAGATTTTTTGGGAATTATAATTCAATTTTATTAAATAATCTATTTTTACCTGTAACAACATAGTCCTAAGTTCTGATGTTTTAACTTTTCTGGTTAATCTACTAAGAACTAATTCAACAAATGAGGGTAGACAATTATCTATTTTGCCTGAACACTGTAACACTATAACTTCAAGAAGCTTTGCCGCATATACCTCGGACTCATCTTCTGCATCAGAATTAAGCACCTAGTCAAGAAAGACAAACTGCTATTAGTATTTAAAAATATTTATATATAAAATTAAGTTTAATTATAAACTCAAATATATATCAGAATAAAAACAGAAATCAAAGAGAAAGCCAGCTTTTGATTGATTACAATATACAACATTATCATAAGATATCTCACCAGCAGCGTCTTTATGCATAGCTTATTAAAAATATATATATTTAGTTTTTTTTTACAGCTACAGAGTAGGCAGAGGGCCTAGTGTTAAGACAAAAAACTAACTAAGTAACAGTACACTAACTGACATAATTTAAGAAAAGTAGGATCGGAATTATAAATTCAGTGCACAATTGAAAATATGAACTATAGATAAAAATGTGGTAAGCAAGTTCCTTGAGGAGCTTTCCCTTTTTGTAATCCAAGCAAACGAAGTTGCGAACTACAATTTGTTTCCATTAATGTGCTGGTAAATTTTTAAATTGCATCATAGATTTTTTTTTCTTGAAGTCCAAAATACAACTCAATATGAACAAAACTTTGCATTTAAGTATTATGTGATTTGTTACATTTACCAGGATACAATTAGAAATATTCACAAAATGCATTCTATTTAGAAGTTTTTGCACACTAACTTAATTTTGAACTTAATGATCAAAAAATTAAAAAAATTAGAATATAAACATTTTCCTCGATGGTAATTAAACTGACAACTGTCTGTGTTAAACGTATCATACATTAGCCATTAAACAGAGAAATTTAGTAGAAATAACATGAAAAAATATATATGTTTTATATACATATTTTAGTACAAAATATTTTTTTAGACTATCATTTGGTTTTTGACTGGGAGATTGAATTAGTAAAGAAATATACAAATTTGTATTTATTTCAAGTATGTTAGTTACACAAGGATTTATTTCTAATTGTGTCTATAGAGTCTGTGTCCATAGACATATGATATAGATGCAATATACTAATAATATAACAAATTTCTTGACAATCGCTATGCATCTTTATCTTTGCTTTGCACTTTTTTCATTGATAATGAATTATTATTATTATTTTTTTCATTATTATTTTTGTGAATTATGAAAAATATAGTTAATGGTTTATTAAACATTTTATTAAAACATTATTTAAATTGGCATCAATAGAAGGGTTAAAGGTTGATTTATGTGGTATAAATAATTGTTGAAAATTATTATTTCAGATATAAGTGCCCTAGTTATCTCTGGGGTATTAAGCACAATGCCAGTGTGAAAGATCAACATTTCTAATATGCTTGCATAACGCATAAACAATGGTGATGTTGCACTCTCCAGTACTTTTCGCTTTGCACATTCACTTCTATGAATATTAAATACAAATATATATGTATATATTTTAATATTTTTAACTAAGATTGTAAAAAAATAGAATTACTTATTTGTTTGGTAGATGACGAAAAATTCGCTATGCACATTTTGAGAAAAAAAAAAAAACAAATAAATAAAACTTACCACTTTGGCCATATTAAACATTGCTAAAATGTGATTTTCATTAGACAGGAATGCATTGGTGTCTACTGTTATGTAATTGTGAAGAACTGGCATCATATCTGTGAAGTAGTCAAAGCCTTCCTTTTCGAACACCTGGTACAACATTTCTAAAACTTTCCACATGTCTTCTGATATTGTTTTGGCAGTTAAATTACATAATAAAGTCATCGCTTCTTCATAGTATTCTGAAATTAAATTATTTTATTATTTATATTAATATATATTAATTATACAGATATAATAAAAATATCAATAATGTGAATATATTGATATTAATGTTTAGGTAATTATATCATATGTACCTATGATGTTGTGATGCAGAATATGTCCCACAACACGCAAAACAGTCTTTTCGAGTTGCGCCATTATTTCAGGATTGTCCTCCATGACATTTAGCACCGTCTGCATGGTGTTAAGGAGACCCATGGCAGTAATGGCCTTTTCGTCGGTCCCGGAGTCGGTCTCTATTACTTTGCTAAATGTTGTAGCTAAGTGATCTGTTATTTCATATGCCATAGGCATTAACTGTTCAGTATACAATGGTACAATTTTTTGCAATACATTTGCAATATTATCATTTTCAGTTTCACGTATTACTTTAAGCAGTTCCGTGGTAACTGGTTTAACTTGTGGTTCTAAAAGTTTATGGACTTTCTCCTGGGATGTCAGTAGCATTTGCAATGCAATTGCTGCTTCTACTTTAACTGGCAATTCTGTGTCAGTGAGAAGAGCATTAACTGTAAGACGCACTGCTTCAATCAATAGGGGTTCACTCTTAAAGCGCACACTAGCAAAGCAATGCAGAACCCAGCAGGCTCTGGCTCTCATATAGCCCAGTTGGTTGTGAAATTGTGGGAAAACATATTGGCTGAGAAGAGAATCTATTTCTTCTTTGTAGAATTTTTTCTTTATAAGGATGTCATTCAAAGTTCCCACCATGTGCAATGCTCCATCTCTTTGCCGAGGCCCATACTCCCCACTTTGGCTTGTTAAAATTTGCATGCAAAGGTGCATTGTACGCTCCAGCATATCTTTTCGTTTTTTACAACAGGAGACAAGTAAGGTCTGTGCTGCTGTTACAGGAGATACAAAGTCTTCAAAAATATCTGAAAAGAATAATCATATTATATAAATACATGTACATAGAAAAGAATTAAAAATAGAAATAAAATATATTTTTGCCACTAACCAAATTTAATACGAATATATTCATGGGGATCGGTAAACCATAATTCTTCATCGGCCTCAGAATAAGACATAAGTGGGAAAAGGACATCTTGTACAATAGCAAACATATGTGGTTTCAGCAACTTCCAAGAGTGTGCATGACTGACACTAAACAGAAAAAAATAGATATTTCATTGATATATATTTTATAAACCATGTGGAGTATCTAAGCAAGTTTAAAATTTTTAGTAATATGAATCCAAAAAGTGTACAAGTTTAGGTTTTGAATTAATATTCACAGCTCTGCTGAACTCATCAGTTGTTATTGTTATATTCATACAAGTTAACAATAACTTTTTCTTCAGTGATTTGTATCAAATTGTTTTATTTGTTTATTTTTGGATTATAAAGTTTTCATTTAATTGATTAATTATTAATGCAAAATGTGCGCTGATGTTAATGAATTAATACATACCACTGGTCAATGTAGCTAATGGTTTGTTGCAACACTCTTGGTGATACATATATTTTGTTTCTATATTGATCCAGCACTCTCAACAGTACTTCCAAGATACCTCCAGTGAATGTGGATAAGTACCATTCAGCAAATTGAACATATTCATCTCTTGCATTTACTGGGCTTCCATACCTACAATTAAATGCAAAATTGAATTATATAACATGCACAAGATTATTTTATTATAAAATGTGAAGATATTTTTAGTTAGTAGATAAATTTCATATTCAACTAATTATCTATTATAACCTATATTTTTGAGGTCAGTGTGGTACAGTGAAGCTAAAAAAATTATACCTTTCAAATAAACGGTATAAGGTGTGAACGGCCCATTTCTTGCATTTCCACCAAGGTAGTTCCATGCGCTCATCTTCATCTACTTCTAATGTATGATCTGGTACAGGTTGCTCCATAACCAACCTTAGTACCTCCATCCATTTTGTAAATATATCTTTAGTGATCAAGTCCAGGGGCAAAAAGTACTGTGGAATTGAAATGATTTACAATTATCTTAAACCGTACAAAGAGCCATTGTGGTACAGCAACAGTGTGTGAGATAGTAAACAGATATGCGTTCAATTCATGTTCAAGTATATGAATCATTTTCATTTACTTGCTGTGAAGACAAAGTTTGGCATTGAGTTCCATCACTTAATATGTAATGTTTTAAAAAACTGGGAACACAGTGTCTGAACACTAAGTTTTCCTAGCTTACCTAACTATATACTAGATATATCTATACTTTTTATACAATATTTTTTACCTTTATTAAGCCATAAAAACATTTGAGTATTTGTTTCTGTATAAGGACAGATTCAACAGACTGATCAGCTTGGAGATTGACAATAAGGTTGTACATCATAGGTAACAACAAGTTCATCGCTTCAATAAGGGGAACTCGTTTTTCAGCAGCATGGTACTCATAACTTTTAATTAACTGATATAGGCAAAGAAGAGCTCCCATCCAACTATTTGGTTCATGATTTTGCAAGTATATATGTATTTTGTCAACAATTTGTGTCCACCGTGCTGGAAAATCATTTTTTATAATAGTTTTGAGACAGACACACAGTTGTACTCTTATAATATCAGGTGCCTGAATAATAGCATCCACAATCATGTCCCTGATCATTGCACGATCTTGTTCATGAATACTAAATGGTATTGGTTCTCCATCTTCTGCCTCTTTTTCTTGCCATCCTGATGTCACCAAATTTTTTAGATAAACTACACCAGCTTGTCTTATTGGTATGGAAACATCATGTAACATAACACTCTGAAGCAATGATGGAGCAAATCCAATAATTTTATGGATCTGAAATTAATTAAAATAATTCAGTATTAGGTTCATACTAGTAACATTGTTCAGTCTTAATCGGTATTTATAGAATTATGCATTATTTTAAAGTTATTGAGAATTTTTTAAATCAAATTTTTTTGAAGATAGAATTCATTCCCTTTATGGTATTCTATTTATAGATCCTTTGTACTAACGTAAATTTGTTAGTAATATGGACAGTTCGCGTGCGGTTAGTTTTTGTTGTTACTACATATTCATAGAATATCAAATGTAAAATACATCAAATAAAGATGTTTCCAGGTTATGTGTAAAGGCATAATAAAACAAATATTATTTTTATTCTAAAATATGAAAACAGGTATTTGAGAAGTAAACCAGCACGGTAACTTTTTATCCTAGAAAAATATGAAATACTAATACAATGATATTACATAGTCATTATTGAACTGTGCAAATTGGTCGCATTGTAAATTTGTCGAGCATGTGGATGACAATATGCAATTTACCTGAGCGAGTTGCTCTTCCGCTTGCTGTCTCTGATTTGGATCAATTGTAGCGCGCAATATTTCCGTCAGCTTTCTGGTGTCCATGATTTCGATATTAACATTAAATTTTATACTAAATTAGAATTCAACAGAGGACATGAGCCGCTACCGCCGGGCGTGGATAGAAAAGACAGTTTGTCTGTGGTCGATTCAGAACTTGGGTCACGTGACCAAAATGTACTATTCGTGAAGTCCTACACACAAGGATTTAATTTAGTACCTTTATTATGAAAAAATCCCTAGTAATTATATATATATATATATATATATA